>PITA01029361.1:0-18008 GCA_004023965.1 Spilogale gracilis | reverse complement strand
GACACTCTGGATGTAGAGCTGTGCCACTCGCCCTTTTCCTCTCTGGTGAAGGAAAGGAGGGTTCTGGGCTGGGCCAAGCGGCTATCCTGTCCTGCCCCATGGCGTCCTTGGCCAATCAGAACGGCTTTGATGTCTGCTTGAAGATGAAGCCTTGATATGCAAGTGTCTTCATGATGTTGGCAATGTTCTTGCAGTCATCAATGCCGCTGTGGGGCCGGCCTATGTGTTGCAGGCTGAGGCCCTTGTTCATGTCTAGAAGTCCATTCTTGGGCCAGCAGCCCATGGCGAAGCTGTAAGCCTTTTTCAGATTAATCCACTGCTTGAAGTAATCTGCCACTGGTAAGCCCAAGTACTGGCACTGGCCTGGGAGCATGACTTTCAAGTCCCAGTCTCCACAGGTGACAAAAATTGACTTGACGTTTGGATCTAAGAGGCCTTCTTTCGCCATCCACTCATCGACTCTCTCCAGCACTTGCTGCAGGCTTGGCTGACCATCCACCATGGCTTGAATAATCCCGGTGAGCTCTGTACAGAAGGGAGTAAGCTGTGGATGGACTACGGGCTGGACATACATGTGAAAGGTAGACTCAATCTCCATGGTCCGACCATTTAGCTTCAGGATGGGGAACTCGATGATTTCCTGAGGATGAATCTGTGGCTTGTCGCACGTGGCCTCAAAGTCCAGCACTAAAAAGTAGTGATACCTCTGGGGAGGGAAGGGCACCATTGCCGCCATGGATGCGCCAAAGCCGTGGGCCGCCAGTTTTCTGGTGGATATGGAGCAGAACTCCGGAACACCACAGGGAGAAAATAAGTGGGAGCCCAGCACTTTTCTTGCTCTTGAAAGTAAATATGAAGAAAATCGAGCTGCTCCAGTCTGTAAGGGTGCTAGCATTGAACATCCAGAAGCATCTAAAACTTTGGCAAGCTCTGTTCTTCCATCCTTCACCTCCGCGCACTCTGACCCCGGCCGACGCGACTCCATGCATCAATTTTCATATTGGCCTGCTGGTGTAGCCCTACCATGTAGCTCTATTAATTGAGTTTTGAAGTTATTTCCATTTTGGAGAATCTCCCTTTAAAATACAAGCATGACTGGGGCGAGGTTACCCCAGAACTGAGAATCAAAACTGGCCTTTGCTAGCTTTGCGGGTGTGGATCAGCTAGGGTATAGGCACTGGGAAAGCGAGTCACAGTAGGACACTGGGGTGGAGGAATGGAGCCTGGCAAAGCAAGGCTTAGTTTACTGCTGCTGGAAGGGTGGCCAGGCCTCAGAGGCAAACTGCCTCTCTCACAGCCCACACCCAACTGCTCTTCCTGAACTGAGCTAGCATCTGTGCTCAGCCAGGAGTTAAAGCTTGGTGAGGCCTGATTCCCCCAAGAATTCAGTGATGAAAATTAGGGCACTTGAGCAGATCTAATTGGCTGAAGCTTGTGAAGGGCAGAGTCTTTCCCTGGGGGCTCCTTTTAATCTCCTGTGGTTATAGACTTTTTAGGTTGGACTAATTAAAATGTTGGCAGCTGGACTCAATACCTTCCCTTGCACTAGGTCGTGCTCCAGCCTCCGGTAGTACCAGAAGTTGGCACAGGGCTGTCTTTGCTGGGGCTGGGGGGGGGGGGTGTGCTGAGGAGTGGGTTTCCATCTCCTCTTCCAGCTAAATGCACAATGGTGTGGTATTTGCCCAGAATGGATTGCCACATGTCTCGTGGTGGAGAGACTTAGAGGCTGAGACCTGGATCTGGTTATGCCTGGATTTGCTGCTCTCTAGACTCCTGAGATGCTTCAGGTTGATTCTCTGCTCTAGTAACCCTAAGAGGGCTTTGCTCTGTTAGCTGGAAAGTAATTTCCCTTGCTTTGGAGCATTCCCCTCTAATGTGTATTCCTCTTCTAACCAGAAAAAGGGAGAAGGAAAGGATGTTTATTAATTCCTACCATGGTTTAGGTTGGGGTTAGTGTTTTACACTAGCTTTCTTTTGAGAGGTGTATCATGCCCATTTTACAGATGAGGAAATATTTGTGAAAGGAAAATGATTTGCCTGATTGCCATTATAGCCTCTAAGCAACTGAACCAGAATTCAAATCCCGGTCTCTCCCAAAGCCTCTTGTTACCTTCCTAAAGTAGCACAAATGATTTTGTATCCTCCCATGCTGAGCTAATTTCCTACCTCCAGAGAGTCTTCTTCAGTTTCTATAGCTAGAATTATTTTCTTGACCTGCATTTCCAGAGCCTCCTGCCCATCTCTCTAATCTGATATTCATGAGGCATGAATCTGCAATCCTCCCTGCCCCCCTCATTTGACTACTACCACTCCTGCAAGAAGTGGCACTCAGGATGTATTTGCTAAAGAACTGAATGAAGTTATAGTGTTAGAATTTCAGGCATTATGGCACACCAGTGAAGGGAAGGGTGGTGGGCAGTCAGGGCTAGCTTTGTGAATCAAGCCAAGCCTGGGTGTTCTTGATTTGCTCCGTGTGTGCTGTGTTATACCAGAGGCAATAGGACCTTTTACATAGGATACTTTTTGGATTCCTGGGGAGCAGGCCTCTGTTCCTTTAGGTCCTTTTCTTTGGCATGTGGCTTTAGAGTTTGTTTCTTTCTCGTAGTTTCCTTGTAATTAGTAAAGTCAGAACAAAGCCACCTGGAGTAAGAATGGTGGTGACAGAGCCCTTAGCCTGGCCTTGGTTGCTGGAATATACCTGTTGACCGTGGGAAGGGGGGAGTGGGAGGTGGAGATACGGGGTTGGGTTATTTTTTTGCAAAGAACAAGCCGAGTTCTTTTATTTAACCTGTAATTGAAGCTTACACTTTCTGCAATCTTTACCTAACCACGTGTGTCACTTCGGAAGCTAAAGTCTTTCCAGAAGTCTGTAAAGGGATTTTTGTAAGTTGAATTATCTTTCTCACTGACTTGAAAAAATTATGAAAGTATTTTCAGGCCCTTTTTACACATATAGCATATATGCTTAGTGTTACATATCAAAAGTTCTTTGGGGGCGCCGGGGTGGCTCAGTTGGTTAGGCGACTGCCTTCGGCTCAGGTCATGATCCCGGAGACCCGGGATCGAGTCCCACATCGGGCTCCCTGCTCGGCGGGAAGCCTGCTTCTCCCTCTCTCACTCCCCCTGCTTGTGTTCCCTCTCTGCTGTGTTTCTCTCTGTCAAATAAATAAAATCTTAAAAAAAAAAACAAAACAAAAAAAAGAAAAAAAAAACCTTTAATCTGAAAAGTAACCAAATATTAATAACAAGCAAAGTAAATACCATAGTAGGATAAAACACAGTGGTTTTTGTGTATTCTGTTTTGATGCTACTGGAAACCTGAAAAGCTTATTCAAAAGTTGTCTAGGTAGCGATGTACTACCCTTTTGGTTTCTCTAGCATTGAGAATAGATAATGAGATGCTCTTAGGAGAAGAGGAGGAGAATGCATTCCGGACAAGGGGGAAGTGTGCTTTAGCTCAGATGCAGTACTCAATTGTGTAGAAGCCCACAAGAAACTAGTAACTAAACTTTCTGGTGTCTGTTTCTGTATTAAATGGGAGCAATGCCTACTTTTGTTAAATTTTATGAGGACTAAAGAAGATAACGTATGGTAAGCGCTTTGTAAACTCTGAAGTATACTGGCGTCATGCTCATTGGGTGACAGGAGCCATTTTATCAGTACTACAGGGAAGCTTTTGCTTTAGGGTTTGGCTTGCCATAGGTGGGGACTAGGATGCAGACTTGATAATTACATAGATGAATGCTGTCTGGGCAGCCTCTGAGAGGACTTCTTGTGAGGTGAGGGAAAGGACGGCATTTAGTCCTTCCCTATGTATTTGTCGAGTCCTGCCGGCGAGCTGAGAAACAAATGCACGGATCTGCTTATTAGATGTGCGGTGTGCTGTATGTGGAGACAGCTGTGTCTGGGAAGGAATGCGCCCTAATGACAGGGGTTTTGCCTGCCTTACACACTGCTATATATTCACCCAAGGCTAGCGCTTGGCACAGAGTAGGCTCTCAATAAATAATTGTTGAAACCAAAGTTTGAGAATCAGGCAGACTCAGATTTGGGCTCTGCCCTTACCAGCCCCTTCCCTGAGCAAGTTGCCCAATCTTTCTGGGGCTCCATTTCCTAATTTATAAAATGGGACTAGCGGGGACGCCTGGGTGGCTCAGTTAGTTAAGCGTCTGCCTTCAGCTCAGGTCATGATCCCAGGGTCCTGGGATTGAGTCCCCCATTGGGCTCCCTGCTCAGCGGGGAGCCTGCTTCTCCTTCCCCTGGTGGTATTCTCTCTCTTTGACAAATAAATAAAATCTAAATAAATAAATAAATAAATACATAAAATGGGATTAGGATTAGCCATCATACAGGATTATTGGGAGGATTAAAAACATTTAAAAGTTGGAGGGGTACCAGGGTGGCTCAGTCAGTTGAGCTTTCGGATTTTTGATTTCCACTTGGCTCATGATCTCAGGGTCCTGAGATCAAGCCTGTCTTTGCAAGGGCAGGCTTTGTGCTCAGTAGGGAGTCTGCTTGAGGATTCTCTCAATTCTCCCTCTCCCTCTGCCCTCCTGCCCCCTCACCTCAAATAAATAAATCTTAAAAAAAAAATTCAAGTTTAACAGTTTTTGTAGGAGTCCTAGTAAGTGCTCTATGAAGATCATTTTCCTTTTCTTTTTCCCTTCCTGATTTGCAAAGTGCAATGGAAGCACTGAGGGAAAAGCACATCTAGCCAGTGCTTTACAGGTTTGACCTGACCATGTCTTCCTTAGGTATAAGATTAGAGTTATTGGTATTATTTCTTCACAAAAGGAATTCCCTGGTTAGACGAAGCAAGGATGTTGTCATTAATATACTTTGCTTCTCTGCATCTCCCATGGTCTTGGTGGGAGGGCCAGCTCCTGTCTTTCAAGATAAGGTAGCTTTTGCACTGCAGGTTTGTGCAGAGGTCATTTCCAGAAAAAGCAGCTTCCACCGCCGAGTCTGGACTCACCTGATTTGGATTAAGCTTTTACAGCCAGCCATCACTCCCTCCAGCAGGCCCTCCCTCAGTAATTGTTAGTTATAGCTTTGAAAATGTGTACGCAGCTTGACTTCTGTTCTGGATCAGTTGTAAATTCTCCCTGAACTTGGAGCAGAATGTGTTTGCTCAGGTTAATCAGGTATTTATGAGTTGACCTTTCCTGGTGAAAACCCAATTTTTTCCTCATGCCTGAGTGACTCCAGCAGGCTGAGAGACTTGTTCTCAGACATTCCCGGAACCACTGGAAGTTGCCACAGGTTTGCCTGCTCTTGTCATATGCACACAAGGCCCGTGGGATCTGTCTGCCCCGCAGTCAGGGAGCCCAGCACCCTTCCTTTTTCTCCTATGGAAAGATACTGGAAATACTATCCTCCTGTCTTTTATCATCATTTTAGACTTCAGGGCTTTCTCTTCTGGTTTAGTTTCATGGGAGGAATTGTCAGACTTCTTGCTTGCGGGTTGAAGTCATGTGGCAAGAAGTGAGTAAAGATCGTGTTCCTGGATGGGAGTGGTCAGGCACTGGACACATTAGTTTGGGGTTTAAATGGACCTGCTGACTTCTAGAGTCAGCAAGTGCTCTAGCTACATCCTCAGTGCCCCTCTTGGGGGACTGAGCATCATCACAAGGGAAATCTCAGATGTGGGCCCTGCGAAAAGGGAAAGAGTTAAGGAAAGGAGCTAAGGAAGGAAAAGAGAACTTTCTGAGCTATTGCCTCATGCTAGCTGCTTTTGACCAGTTATTTCCGCTCATCACTACAACCTTATCAAGTTTACCGATGATGAAACTGGAAGCCCAGCGAAGTTAAGCAACTTTCTCGAGGTCATAGGACTGGTGAATGATAATGGTAATAGGTACCATCTGTTGTATGTTGAGAAGGCACCTACCAAGTTTCTTTTTTTTAATGCGCTTTATATAATTTAGTACTGGCCACCTGCCTGTGAAAGATTGTTATTATTTCTATACTGCAAATGAGGAAAGTGGGACAGAGTTTGGTTACTTCGTGAAGGTCACTGTTATGGCAGTAGCAGTGCAGGGATTTGAACCCAGAAGCCTGTGATTGTAAAGCTTGTTCCTTGATGTTCGTGTCACTGCAGACAGAAGAGCCAGGATTCAAATGCAGTCATGAGCGCAAGATTCATGTCTTTATCCATCGTGGTATCCCCCTAACCTCGACATTGTTAGCCAACCACATTGTTAGCACTCAATAAGTGCTGTCAAATCCAGCTCTGCTCTCCCTTGTTGCTCCCTGTTGCCAGCTGCATCTTACCCCAGCCCCTTGGCCTGACTGTCTTCTCTCCACAGTCCACTGCGGCCTCCCTACCCTCCCAGCGTACACCATCTGATCTAGCACTGTTATCCTTCTGCGACTTCACCCCCTACCCCCAGCAGCACACTTCTGCTGTCATCATTCTCTAGTCTTGTCCGTTCTTTTCTGTGCACTTTCTTGGACTGATCCCAGAGATTCCCCTTTCGAGACTGTGATCTTCTAGGTCTGTGTCATATAATTTGGTACCTAATTATCTACTATTTTACCTTTTAATTGCTTCATGGACATTAATCTTATCTCCAGCCAGCTGGTGATAGTCATATCATAATGACCCCACAGTTAGTTTGTGCTTTGCACTTTACAAAGCCCTCTCCTGTTCAAGAGGAGTCTTTCTGGGGGTGCCTGGGTGGGCTCAGATGCTTGGGCGTCTGCCTTCCACTCAGGTCATGATCTCTAGGTCCTGGGATCGAGCCCCATGTCAGGCTCCCAGCTCACTGGGGAGTCTGCTTCTCCCTCTGCCTCTCCCCCTGCTTGGCCTCTCTCCAATGAATGAGTAAAATCTTAAAAAAAAAAAGAAAAAGAAAAAGGATAAGTCTTTCTGTTCATCACACCCATAGCAAACCTGTGAGCCATGATGGTAGGGGATTATTATTTCTGTACTATCACAGAGAAAACAAATGCAAAAAATGCGGGCCACTTCTCAAGGTCATGTAACTACCTGGGGGCACAACGGAGACTAGGTCTCAGGTCTACTGATTTCCGGCTTTGTGTGTTGTTTGCTGTGCCTTCCACATGAGTATCTGTCCCTGATATTTCCCAGAACCCTGCCTTCGAAGGCCATCTGAGGCAGAACATCTACATTGGGTGTTCAGGAGGCTTGACTGGTGACCTGGGGAACGATGGGGGAGCCTGGAGAATAGTCCCAGGTACGCCTGCACGGTGTCAGTGCTCTGGGTTGCTACTGCCTGAGAGAGGTTCTGGCCTGTCGGCTGCCAGGGTTAATGTTTTGCCGACAAGCACTCGTTTATTTTGAGTGGTCAGAGCGTTCTCCCATCGATATCCAGGAAATAGGGCAGGATGTGTGGTGCTGGACAATTTTGTGGTGTGGCAGTGGCAAGAGCTTGAGGAGCAAGCAGACGAGAGCTTAAAAATCTGGCTCTGTTGTTGTTTATTAGCCACTTGACCCTGGGGAAATCTTTAATCTGTATGAGCCTTACAGCTACTGTGAGAATGTATTCAAGGGCCACATGATGGCCTTAAAGAAGGGAAGTATTTGTTGGTGGGTTTTATCGTCCATGTTACTGTAAGTATAATGCATGAGGAGCCTGAGGAGGACACGGCTGTGACCCTTGCAGCTTATTCCCTGTGGTTTGGGTTGCAGGCATGATGAGCTTGAATGTGGTGCCCAATGTCCCTAGTCTCTACTGTGGGCAATGAAAACGGCTTTTGGACAGCAGAGGGAGGGCTTCAGAGTCAAACTTTGCTGGTAAAATCCTTGTTTTCCTGAAAGATCTGGCATTGGAATAGTTGCTGCTGAAAAATCAAGAACATTTTTTTAAAAAATATTTTTTATTTATTTGACAGAGAGAAACACAGCCAGAGAGGGAACACAAGCAGGGGGAGTGAGAGAGGGAGAAGCAAGTTTCCCACCGAGCAGGGAGCCCAATGTGGGACTTGATCCTGGGTCTCCGGGATCATGACCCGAGCCGAAGGCAGTTGCTCAACCAACGAGCCACCCAGGCGCCCCAAGAACATTTTTTTTTTTTAAAGATTTTATTTATTTGAGAGAGAGAAGTCGTGTGAGAGGGAGCACAAGCAGGGGGAGGGGGAAGGCGGAAAAGGAAAGGGTATGGGTAGAGGGAGAAGCAGGCTCCCTGCTGAGTAGGGAGCCGAATGAGGGGCTCCATCCCAGGACCCTGGGATCATGACCTGAGCCAAGGGCAGATGCTTAACCGACTGAGCCACCCTGGTGCCTAAGAACACAGTTGTTATTAAGAGATTTGAGTGATTTCTGTAATCAGATATTGCCCCAAAGCTATTTTTTAAATACTTCATTATTCTCCTTGAACCCCCATCCTTCCCCAAAAGAAAATCAATCAGATTTAGACCATCGTGTGATGATTGCATCTTCCGTCTCCCTAGCCACCCAGCCTCTGGCTCCATTCTCAGAGATAGCCCCTTTTCAGACTGCTGCTTGAGGGGAGGTTATTTGGCACCTTTCTCTGCTCTCTACCTATGACTAGGGTGTGCTGTAAGGGAAACAGAACAAGTACCCATGGGCCCTTTTCAAAAAGGAGTTTGCTTTATCACTGGAGACTTTAAAAGCCCCGACAGAGGAAGTGACTAGAAAACAAGAGCCAGGGAATAGAACTCATTGCTAAAATGGCAAGTTTGGATGCATTGGGATGTTAGGCCAGGCTCTGTAGACAGGCAGAAAGGAGAAGCTGGATGGGAAAACATCAGTGGCTTTGAGTTTTTCCTTTTAGAATATGGTACTATGGGCCATTCACCCTTTTTTTTTTTTTTTTTAATTGAGGTGAAATTCACATAAGATGAAGTTAACCATACACTTGTATGACTAATGACAGTGGCATCTAGTACATTTACAATAGTGTGTAAGCAACATCTCTGGTTCCAAACCATTTTTATATCCCCAAGGAACCCCATACTTGCCAAGCCACCAATCTGCATTCTTTCTGTATGCATTTGCCTATTTTGGATATCTCATATGAATGTGTCACCTTTTGTGTCTGGCTTCCTTTGCTTAGCATAGTATGCTGGAGGTTCATTCATGTTTAGTGTGTGGCACGCAGAATGGAGCAGCACTCCATTCCTTTTTATGGGTAGCTAATATTCCACTGTATGTTGGCAGACACTTGGCTATTTCCCTCTTGTGGCTGTTGTCAGTGGTGCTGCTATGACCATGTGTGTGCGTGTACTTGTTTTCAGGAGTAGAACTGCTGGGTTGCATGGTAATTCTAGCTTCAAGTTTTTGAAGAACTGCCAAACTGTTTTCCAAAGTAGCTGTGCCATTTTATATTCCCTCCAACGGTATGTAAGGGGTCCAGTTTTTCTACATTCTGACATTTGTTATTTTGTGTTTTTTTGATTATAGCCATCCAAGTGGGTGTGAAGTGGTAGTTATCTCATTGTGGTTTTGGTTTGCATTTGTCTCATGACTAATGATTTTGTCTTTTCCTCTGCTTCTTGGCCACTTGTATATCATATTTGGAGAAATGTCTATTCAGGTTCTTTGTCTATTTTTTTTTAAAGATTTTATTTATTTGACAGAGTGAAACACAGCCAGAGAGGGAACACAAGCAGGGGGAGTGAGAGAGGGAGAAGCAGGCTTCCTGTCGAGCAGGGAGCCCAATGTGGGACTCGATCCCGGGTCTCCGGGATCATGTCTTGAGCCGAAGGCAGTCGCTTAACCAAGTGAGCCACCCAGGCGCCCCTCTTTGTCTATTTTTTAATTGGGTTTTGTTCTTTTCTTGTTGAATTGTGTGATGGTTCATTTTATGTGGGCTGGGCTAAGGGATGCCCAGATTGCTGAGAAAACATTATTTTCTGGGTGTGTCTGTGACTGTGTTTCCAGGAGGCATTAGTATGTGGATCAGGAGACTGAGTAAAGACCACTCTCACCAATACCAGTAGGCATCATCCAGTGTCCTGAAGGGCTTGAGTAGAACCAAAAAAGGAACTTGTTCTCATTGTGTGAGCTGAGACATCATTTTCTCCTACTTTTGTACATCCGAGCTCCTAGTTCTTGGGCTTTAAACTTGGACTAGGACTTCCACCGTCACCCCACCACCTGGCCAGGCCCTCTGGACTTGTTCTGAATCACATCAGCAGCTTTTCTGATTCTCTGCAGATGGCAGGTCATGGGACTTTTTGGCCTCCATAACCATGTGAGTCAATTCCTATAATAAATTTTCATATATATCTCTATATATATATATCTATATCTGTTTCTTCCTTTCTCTCTTTCTGTATATGTAGCCTATTGGTTATGATTTTCTGCAGAACCCTGACTAATACAAATTATAAGAGTTCTTTATATATTCTGAATACCAGACATTTATTTCTTTTTTCAACATACTTTTGGGGCAAATCTTTCTAGACTTAAAGATCACTCGTGTTTAAATATACCTAGATTTGAGGCACTTGGGTAGCTTGGTTGGTTAAGCGTCCAACTCTTGATTTTGGCTCAGGTCATGATCTCAGGGTCATGAGATTGAGTCCCACATTGGGCTCTGTGCTCAGCAGGGAGTCTGTTTGGAATTCTCTCTCCCCCTCTCCCTCTGCCCCTCCACTTCCCCCTCTCTAAAATAAATGAATATTTTAATATATGTATATACTTAGATTTTTTATGTCTCAGCCTATGATGATCTTTTTCTTTTGTCTGGAATATCCTTCCCTTCTTCAGGTGGCTGAACTTACAGTTGTTCTTCCCAGCACAGGTCAAATATTACCCCCTCTGAGAAACTTTATTAACCCCCTTTTCCTCTTTATTCCACAAGTTAGATACTCTTTGCTGTGAACATCTCCATAATGGTATACTTTTTCATTGTCTGCCTTAAACCACTAGACAATCTGGGTTCTTTTGTCCCTCTACCTCTGTAACTTAGCAAAATTACTTAAATTCTTTATATATAAAGTGGTAGCAGGAACTGCCTTGACATTGTGGAGAGTATTGTAAAAAGTCAGTGAGTTATGGGCACCTGAGTGGCTCAGAGGGTTAAGCCTCTGCGTTCGGTTCAGGTCATGATCTTAGGATCCTGGGATCGAGGCCCGCATTGGGCTCTCTGCTCAGCAGGGAGCCTGCTTCCTCCTCTCTCTCTGCCTACTTGTGATCTCTCTCTCTGTCAAACAAATAAATAAAATCTTAAAAAAAAAGTCAGTGAGTTAATGGACATTGAAAGTGCTTTCTTTTTGTTAGTATATGTGCTACCAAAGTGAGCACGAAAGTGCTTTCTTTTTTTTAAAGAATTTATTTGACAGAGAGAAACACAGCTAGAGAGGGAACACAAGCAGGGGGAGTGAGAGAGGGAGAAGCAGGCTTCCTATTGAGCAGGGAGCCTGATGTGGGGCTCGATCCCGGGTCTCCGGATCATGACCTGAGCCGAAGGCAGTCGCTTAACCAACTGAGCCACCCAGGCACCCCGAAAGTGCTTTCTTAAATGGTGAGCAGCATGCTGCTTGGCTCTGCCCCTTCTAAATCAGGAGAATGAGTGAACAGTATGGGAGCCAGTCAGATGTTTTCAATACCTGGAAGGCCAAAGCTGTTGTACATGAATGTTTGTAGCAGCATTATTCATAGTAGCCAAAAAATAGAGACAACTCAAGTGTCCATCAACTGATGAATAAACACAATGTGATATGTCCATATAATGGAATATTATGCAGCCATAAAATGGAACAGAGTACTGATACATGGTACAACATGGATGGACCTTGAAAAATTATGCTAAGTGAAAAGACAACATAATATATGATTCCATTTATTGAAATGTCCAGAATAGGCCTATCTGTATAGACAAAAAGTAGAGTAGGGGTTTCCAGGGTCTTGGCAGCAGGGGTAATGGGGAGTGACTACTAATGGGTATGGGATTTATTTTTAGGGTGATGAAAATGTTCTGAAATTAGATCATGGTGATGGCTGCATTACTCTGTGAATATACTGAAAACCACTGAATTGTACCTTTAAAAGGGTGAATTGTGGGGCGCCTGAGTGGCTCAGTTGGTTAAGCAACTGCCTTCGGCTAAGGTCATGATCCCGGAGATGTGGGATTGAGCCCCACATCGGGCTCCCTGCTCGGCGGGAAGCCTGCTTCTCCCTCTGTCACTCCCCCTGCTTGTGTTCCCTCTCTTGCTGTGTTTCTCTCTGTCAAATAAATAAATAAAATCTTAAAAAAAAAAAGGTGAATTGTATGGTATGCAAATTATGTCTCAATAAAAACAAAAATAAGTTGGATTTGCTAAAAACTGTTGGTTTTAACACAGTTGTAGAAATTTATCATTTATTTTCTTTCTGATTAGAAGTCTTCCCCCAGGACTTCAGCCCACAAAGGTGAGGACTTATGGGCCCCTTCCCAGTTTTAGATGTGAGCCTGAACACGATTTTACGCTCGGGCCCACCAGTGGGTAGGTGGAGGATGCAACATTGTCCTGCTTTGGTTCAAGGGACTTTGCCTGACTTTGGCTGGGAGAAGTATGGATGAATCACTCCCTATAGTCTGAAGGATGTGGGATGTGAAGAATGAGCTGTCATCTCTGTTCTGATGACATCTTGAGTATCAGCTATTGAAAACTCAAGGGAAGTTTTTTTTTTTTTTCCTTTTTAGTCTGTAAACACTTATTGGTGGACTCTCATGTGGCCACTCCACTGACTATGTCCTGCAGGAGTTCCCAAACACACCCAGGAAGTGAAACAGACATGTGGGATGCCAAGGTCCGGGGACTGGTTTGGCCCAGATGTGCACAATCAGAGGAGGGAGAGATGGCTGTGAGCTGGGTGATGAGAGGAAGCCTGGGAAAGCCTGATCCCAAGGCCGGAGGGCAGTGCACGCTTGGGACAACAGGTAGAGCAAGCAGGGTATGTTCTTGTCCTTGGATGCTATCTTGTTTTTTTTTTTTTTTTTTTTTTTTAAATTTTTTTTTTTTTTTTTTTTTTAAAGATTTTATTTATTTGACAGAGAGAAACACAGCCAGAGAGGGAACACAAGCAGGGGGAGCGAGAGAGGGAGAAGCAGGCTTCCCGCCGAGCAGGAAGCCCGATGTGGGGCTCGATCCCGGATCTCCGGTATCATGACCTGAGCCGAAGGCAGTGGCCCAACCAACTGAGCCACCCAGGCGTCCCAGGATGCTATCTTGTTAATGTACTTGCTCACTTTCACTCTACAGCAAACCGGCCTTTGAGCACCAGCTCTAAGGCTGCCCTGGTACTGGAGAAAACTGGAGATGTGGACATTATGATATATGGGCCCTGCCTTTAGAAGTGCTTAATGTTTTGGGGTACACAGAGTTGGGAAGTGTTGACACTAGTGGCCTGGGTCAGGGTGTGTAACAGGCTTGGACTTGGCGTGCAAGACTGTGGACTGACTGACTCTGATTTGGGGTTAGGGAAAGCTTCCTTAGGCAGGCATTGATACAGGGCCTTGATAGAGGAACCTCTTAAAGTCATTTCCAGAAGGCAAAGCAGAGGTATAGAGTGCTTCTTTGTCAGGTGTGGGCCTTTGATTTTGCCCTCAGATTTAATGAAGGAATAAAGGCTCTGTGTCCAGGGATAGTGCTCTCCCTGCTCTCTCCTCCCTTCAAGTAGTGGTTGGCTGACTGTGGAAGGTCCTTCTTTGCCCTGCACTTGTTCCTTTGCTGTTTTGGAAAGATGAAGCCTGAGAGGTGCCAGAGCTATGCCAGTTGCTATGGGGCCGGAAACAGGTGAGGCCTCTGGCCCTGCTTGAGTTAAGGAGCGAGGGGTTTGTCCTTTTCAGCCAGCTTAAGGCCTGCCTTGGCTATGAAACTGGATAAGTAGTCCGCACAGCTTGTTTTTCATTTGGGGCTATTTTCAGCCCTGGAGGCCAGCAAGGTGGAATGATTGAGATGCTTTTGTAGGGTTCA
The DNA here is from genome assembly GCA_004023965.1 of Spilogale gracilis. NCBI lineage: Eukaryota > Metazoa > Chordata > Mammalia > Carnivora > Mephitidae > Spilogale > Spilogale gracilis. The sequence goes on along the minus strand of PITA01029361.1, from coordinate 4,118 downwards.
AGCTTTTGCCAGATCCTATTTGCCAGGATATGGACCCAGCCTTTTTCGGGGAGGTCAGCTTTTCTAATCAAGCAGTGCTAAAAGGAAGGAGCACTTTCCTTTCCTCTCAATGGGTAGTGTAGGACATGTGAAGGTGGGTATTCAGCTTAACATTGCAACCCAGGTCCTACGTGGAGATGCGGTATAGTTTGCAACATTGCCACATGGTCCCTAAAGCAGTTTTGAGGAACTCATCTGGATCCTTCTTGTATTTTTATGGTCATCGCGATGGCCGGGCTCTACTAGAGGAGAGGCTCTTTAAATGTAGATGCCTGATGCTGGCCAGGGACTTGATCTCTTTGGTCTGCACATCTCTAGAGTCAGCAGAGCAGATAGCTCAGCCTTGCTGTACTGGCAAGTGACCCATCGGTGGTCCATGTCTGGTAGTCTCCTCGGGAGTTCCCTGTTTAGTGAGTGCTTACTGTGTGCCGGGCAGCTCTCATGGGCCCCAGGCTAGATGTTGAGGTTGCGTCTGAGATGCCTAGGATGAGATCAAGACAGTGCTCTGCACATAAATAAATACTTGCAGTTTAATAAACGTTGGTCCATGGACATACAAAATCAAAACCAAAATAGTTTTCACAGGAGCTCAAAAGAGTTGTGAGAAGGGAGTCAGTCATTGGGTGCCTCCTATGTGCCAGGTACTGTGGTAAATGCTTTTCCATTTAACTTTCCATACATCCTTCTGAGGTGATTGTTGTCAATATCTTAGATGCACAGATGAGAGGTTTGTTACTTGGCGGAAGTACTTTCTAATTAGCCTTACCACGATTCTTTGTTGAGGATCCGCATCTTGGCATGGCAGATGCCTGATAGACTAAGTGTGCCTTGTTTTAAGTGTTGAGCGGGGTGAGTCGGGTGAGTCTGGCTAGCCTGAGTCTTTTTGAAGTCAGCTGGAAGTCAGCTGGAGGCGCAGCTGTGTGCCTAGGCAGGGTGCTGATAATAGAGATAAGGGTAATAAAATGTGTGTAACCTCGAGGAAGTACTGTTTCATGGCGTGATAGGTAAATAGATACTATAGGGTCTAGGGATAAAGGAGCCATAAAAGCAAGGTGGGGCCCCTTTACTTTGTGAGTGGTGTGGTGGCTAGGAACTGTTACTGTGAGACCTTCTTTACCTTAGCCCTCCTCTATCTCTGCAGCTTCTCAGAGTGATCTTCCTCACTACTTGACCACGTGTTTCCACACTTTTATGAGTCTTACCTTGTTATTTCTTGCTCATTTTTTCTTGCGACCACTTAGACTTGGGTCACTTACCCACTCTGGACCTCAGCTGTCTTATCTGTAAAATGAGGCTAATGATAGATACATTCAAGTCTGAAGCAGGGACCAATTCAGGTGGTGATCTCTGGAGATTCACCTTGTTCTCCCAATTCTGTGATTTCTGTGATCAGACCCCTCTGGTCCTTATATAGGGCTGGGCATCTAGGGAGATTGGAATTAAGTTTATCACAAAATTCTAAAACTTTTTCTGTCACCACCATTAGACCCTGTAGCAGTTGACAGAAGGTCTTGGCTTCTCCTGCCCAGTCTCTTGGACTAAGTCAGTGTTTCTAGCCTGACAGTAAGGATATGACTGAAATCTTAAGCTCAAGAGGATAGTGTATGTACATATGTTTTCTAATGTGATGTCTTTCATTGTCAGCTAGGTCAGTTAGATCTAGTGGTTTCCTTTTTGCTTCTGGAAGGTGTGGCCCAAGCAATGGGATTAGGACTTCACCTGTAGGGTAGTCACTTCTTCAGGCACAGGGCCAGAAGTCTACAGTTCCATGAAACACTGGTCATGCACAATACCCACTTGAGCTCTAAACTTGCAAAATAGTCAACTTTGGCATAAGACTTGGGGTGGAGGTGGGGGTCCCAAGCTATGTAACAGGAGGTTGCAGAAACACTGAGCTACTGCTAACTAATCAGTTAATAATAATAAAAATCATAATGTTAATTGTTATAATAAAAAGCAAATGTATATTTGAGTACTTTGGTGTTATGTACAATTTTTATTTACCTTATTTAATTTTCACACTAGCTAATGAGATAGGTACTGTTATTCTCGTTTTATAAATGAGGAATCTAAGGTCACATATCTAGTAATTGGTGTAAGTGGAACTCAACCTAATTAGAAATTTCATGTTCTATTTCCAAGGCCTATGTTTTTAACCATTGCACTATGCTGCCTCCCCAGTGATCTGGGTATATGCTTATATTTCTGTGGGCCAGGCTTCCTTGTTAGGAGGAAGGCAGTGTGGTAACAGGTTGTCTTTTCCTCAGCACCTGAAAGAGTCATTTATTTTTGGAATATGTGTGCTGAGTGCCAGGTACTGTTTAGATACGAGAGATATTAATTTTGTTAAGTTGAATTTTTATTATTTCAATTAAAAAAGGTAGTATAGCACAAAGTAGAGGGCATTGAGCTAAATCTAGAATCCTGGATCCACTTTTTTTTTTTTTTTTAAGGATTTTATTTATTTAACAGAGAGAAACACAGCCAGAGAGGGAACACAAGCAGGGGGAGGGAGAGAGGGAGAAGCAGGCTTCCCGCCCAGCTGGCAGTCTTATGCGGGGCTCGATCTCGGGACAGGATCCTGACCTGAGCTGAAGGCAGAGGCTTCAGTTCACTGAGCCACCCAGGCGCCCCTCTGGCTCCACTTCTTATTAGCATTGTGACCTTTGAATGGCTTACTCAACTTCTCTTAAGTCAATTAATATGTTTAAAGCTCTTAGAACAGTGCCTAGCCCAGGGTGAGTGCTCAGTAAATGTTAGTTATTGTTGTTATTTTTATTCTGTGTGTGTGTGTGTGTGTGTAAGTAGGCTCCATGCCCAACATGGGCCCAATGTGGAGCCCAGTGCAGGTCTTGAACTCATGACCCTGAGATCAAGACCTGAGCTGAGATCAAGAGTCGGACGCTTGACCGACTGAGCCACCAGGTACCCCGATGTTAGCTATTATTAATACTAATTCTAAATTGAGGGCTAATAAATATATCAGACTGTGGGAATACAGTGGTAAACAAGATAATCTCAACCCTGTCCTTACAGGGTTTATAGCCTAGTGAAGAAGATAGATTTATTTATTTTTAAATAAATGGTTAACAATACGATGAATGGTGGAAAGAAGTGTGGAGTGGTGTGGGTCGCTGCAGAGAGGGACCTCTCAGCATCCGAGGGCTCAGGAGTTTCCGAGTAAATGTCACAGGTGGGCCCTGAGGTGGAATAAGAACAGCATAAACTCTGGAGCCTGCGTGCTCTGCCACTTATCCGTGCCACTTTGGGCAAGTTACTTAATTAGCCTGTGCCTTTTATCTGAATAATGAGGATAATAATAGTATCTATTTCACAAGGTAGTTATGAGGATTAATAAGTAATATTTGTAAAGTGCTTAGGGTAGTGCCTGGCACGTAGTAAGTAGTCTATAAATAAGCTTGATAAAATAAATAGGGAAGTACACTCTTTTTAAAGCATAAATCTTGGTATTCCTCTCTTTAAAATCTTGTGTTAACTTGTCCTATCTTGTAGGTTAAAGTCTGTGTTCTTTAATATTGCAAATAATAGGATGATCATATCTTCCTGGGATAATCCTTATTTACAAATATTTTTCTGACTCTCTTTTACTCTCAGAAGTGACCATGTTTTGGGGTGCAGTGGGTTGAGCATCTGACTCTTGACTTCGTCTCAGGTCCCAGGGTCCTGAGATCAAGCCTCACTTTGGGCTCCGTGCCCAGGGCGGAGTCTGCTTGAGATATTCTTTCTCCCTCTGTCCCTCTCCCCCATGTGCACGTGTGCATTCTCTCTCTCTCTCTCTCTCTCTCTCTCTCTCTCTCTAATAAATAAAATCTAAAAAAACCCAAGAACAAAAACAGAAGTGACCCCATTTAGACCATAAATTACATGGCCATTCATGTATGATGACCTTCCCAATGGGGCTTTCCATGGTCTGACCCCTTTGTATTGCTCTCGTCTCTCTTTTGACATTGCTGTGCTAATGCCCTTACCTAAGGGTTTCTGTGGACTACCTGTCATTTCCCAAAGCTTGCCTTTTCTTTCTTTCTTTCTTTCTTTCTTTCTTTCTTTCTTTCTTTCTT
>PITA01029360.1:0-18007 GCA_004023965.1 Spilogale gracilis | reverse complement strand
TTTTTTTTTTTTGCTAGTTTAATTGGAATACAAGATCACAGTCCTAAAGATCATGTGTCCAGGACTCATTCAGTGAGGCTGTCAGAGGACCTAGTTATCCTCACTGATTTTGAGCTCAGAGAGTAAAGATGTCCCCAGACAGCATGAACGGACTAGAACTCCACTGACTGTATTTACATTCTCAGCTGGCATCAGCTCTGGGCGAGGGGTTCAGTATATTTACTTCCCACTTGGAAAAGGAGGCCTGCCTTTAACTTGCCCGAAATTGGTTCCTTTCCAGCTTCCAGGGGGAGCCCCTCGTTCTACATGAACAGGGCTTGGCCACAAAGCCCTTTCACTTTTCTAGCCATCTTACTGATTTCGGACTCTGGCCACTTCCTGCGGATGCAAGAGGCCTGATTTGAGCTCGCCCTCACTGCCTTATTTGAGGCGCAGCAACCAGTGATCTCTGTAGCATGATAGAGAACCTTCTGACGGCTTTCTCCTCCCCTCCCACGAAGGCAGGGAGGCCCTTTCCGTGGGAGCCATACAAGGTGAGCTGCCTCTGGCAGCAGGGTTTCCTTCAGCTGAAGGGAGGAAGGGGGGCGCTTCAGGATTGGGGGCGGAGGGTGAACCTTGAGGGACTCTGTCCAGGCCACGGGGCAGTTGGGTAAGGCAACCACAAGTCTGGAGCTAAGAATAGTGAGACCTCTTTCAGGTTCATCGTATTGACACACTTCACACAACGTTTCTTAATGGGCTGCCTCATTGGATAGCATTTTTAGTCACCTCTGGAGTCTGCTATTGAAAAACCCCTTTCTTGTTTCTTTTTATTTATTTTTTTAAGGATTTTACTTATTTATTTGACAGAGAGAGAGATCACAAGCAGGCAGAGAGGCAGGCAGAGAGAGAGGAGGAAGCAGGCTCCCTGCTGAGCAGAGAGCCCGATGTGGGCCTCAATCCCAGGACCCTGAGATCATGACCTGAGCTGAAGGCAGAGGCTTTAACCCACTGAGCCACCCAGGCGCCCGTCTTGTTTCTTTTTAAAATAACCTTCTGTTGGTGTTGAACTTGAAAAGGTTGTCAGATGGAAGTGTTTATGTGCTCTCATCTCAGTTAAAATAGCGTAAAGATGAAAGTATCCAGCACATAGATTTACTGAGTACCTGGAGGGATATAATTCAGGGGCTGCAGTGATATCTGAGCTGCCGTCAGTGATGCAGCTTTTGCTCGACGTCGGCCGTGTGCATGCCAGGGCAAAATGAATGAGCCTCTGGCTGTAATCAATTTACTTCATTCCAAAAATTGGCAATTGTATTTTCAAGCAACTGGCAATTTCGTCTGCTTTACCAAGTTCTCCAAAAACACACAACTCAGGACCGACTGCAAAGATAAATATTAACAATCAAAGAAAAGCCATCTGCTGCAGCGGTCATTGCTGGGAACAATGGAAGTCCCTTGGGAATCTGGCTAAGTCTGAGGGCACACTCACCCCACCTGAGACCCCTCCCCATCAACTTCCTGCCCCTTTACTCTCCCTTCCCTGGAATGAGGTTGGCATTTAAAAATATAGCAAAGCTCTGCTAGATACGGCTTGTCCTTGCAATAAAATTCCAATTAATCAGCCCCTACCTACACAGATTCCACAAATAACTACATCTTTTCCTCATCCCCTTTGAGAGAAAAGCCAATAAATAAAAAGCTGCAGTGATCGCTTTAGGACTCTGCTCAGGAAATCTGGAGACCTGAGTTCCAGTGTCAGTTCTGTGACTGGCTCTGTGATCTCAAGCTCTCCCTTCTCTGCAACGCTTCTCTTCCTCATCACAGTCAGATGTCAGGATACATGTTCTATAAGGTCCCATCCATCTATAATAGTCTGTATTTCCAATAGCAGGGGTTAGGTTTTGGAAACCTCTCTCCAGGCTCAGTATATTCCTCCTAGTCACCTGTACCTTCTGCATCTCCAGGCCTACTGACAACAATCAAACGTGACATCTGACTTGACATGCTTCGCAATCATACTTTACTTCATGGTTTTCTGAACAACATCATGGTCATTATCTTGTTTGATCTTCATAAACTCCCTGTAAGGTACCCGGCTTAGTATTCCCATTTTGTAGATGAAGAAACTGTGACCTAGATAAGTTAACTGACTTCCGCAAGGCCAAGAGCAGAGATGGAACAAAGAACCAGGGTGTTCTGACTCTAAGTCTGGTGCTTTATTCCTTTGGTAGATATAATATTCATAATGGCGACTAACATTTGTTGAGTGCTCACTGTATACCAAGTACTTTCTTCATATTTTCTCATTTACTTTTTACCACCCCCTTATGAGGCGGATGCTACTATTTCCCCATTTGTCAGACAGGAAAACTGAGGGTCTGTGACTTGAGCCCAGACAGTTTGTCTTGAGCTATTAAACATGTACCTTAAGAGAGGATGGAAAGCCAAGCCCTGGCTTTGGCTGCTCTATCTGGGGGAGGAATAATGATCACTCCAGAAAGTATTTATTAAGTATTTGCTGTGCATTCAGACCTGTGCTGGGATGCAGATATTATAGGAGGCAGAGGCGTAATTATAAACCTCAGTGAATTGGGAATCTGGCTAAGTGCATAAAACTGGGTAATAGGTATATAAAATCACAGCATATATATGCCATAAAGTGACACTGTGTGACACAATAATTCACAGACATTAAAAGAACAAATTTCTAGACAACATTTAAGGCCTCTGGAAAAATGTTCCCTATATAATACAAAGTAAAAAGGCAGGATACACATCTCTACATATGATAAAACCCAAGTTTGGGGCGATTTTTAACTTTGCTTGGATGGTTTTTCTTAGCCATATTTTTGAAGTTTTTTTTTTTTTACAGTGAGCATGCATTAATTTTCCATTTTAACTTCTATATTCATAACAAAATATCCTATGTTTTAAAAATCTAGTTGGGGTACTATGACATATACATAAAACAAATTGCGAGGAAAAAGAACGATACCAGCAAATGGGAAGTTAAGAAAACTTGTGGTGTTGCTTTAATACAACTACCAGTTGTTGATGAGAAAGAGTCCACTTTGGGAATCTGGCTGTCTAGACTCTGAGCTTGCTCCTGCCACTAGGGAGCTGCCATGCATCAACTCTGGCAAACCTCTGCCCCTTCCCTGGCCTCACTATCGTTATCCACAAAATGAGGTAGTTGGGCTAGAACTACTTGCTCTGTCTCCAGCAGTCTGTGATCTGTAACAGGACTTCAAGACTCTGTTTGGCTTATTTGTGACTATAAATCAGAGGGTGGTAAGATGACAGCTTAACGTCGGGGGCACCAAATAGAAGACACCATTACGTGTGGCCCCCAAAACTCGTGCTTTCCTGCATTTCTAATTCACTAGCTGTGGATGTATTCTTCCTCTCTGCCACCTACTTATAAAGGAGCAGGCTGTCATTATTTTCATACACAACGGCATGGCGTCACAGTGAAAGTTAAAACAAAAGGAATTATGTTGGGAAGACAACATAGTGAAGTGCCAAGAAGGAGAAGATTCGCACTATAATCTTGATTCAGCCATCCACTGGCTGTGTGACTCTGAGAAAATGACTGAGACTCTCTGTTTCTCAGTTTCCTCATCTGAGAGGGAAAAAAGATCAGTGATCCCTTGAGGCCACATAGCAGTTGGCTTGGATAGGAAATGAGAAGAGGAGGTGATACAGGCAGAGCAAGGGCACCCTGGGGTAGGAAAGGAAAAAAACTGCTTTTTGTCATCACCCAGGTTTGGGCCTGCTGGAGACACCATGCTGGCTGATCAGCTGCAGAATACAAAGAAAGAGAGGGTAGGAAAAGGACTGCATGGCCCTGCGGTCCTTAGCAGGATCCTTTCTAGTGAGTCTGTGCTTGTGGAATTAGCTAGTTAACCTTTGCTCTGGGGAGAAAGGAGGCTGAAATGCTGGAAAATCACATTAGCAAAATTTCTCTTTTAACCTTTTCCATATCTCCTTCCTTTTCTATTTTTGGTCTGACTTAGGCAAGCAACATCAAAAGAAGAAAATCCATCCACTCAAACTGATATGCTCTCAACTTCCATCCACACATCACCCTTAATTAAAAGAACTCAGAAAAATTACAGCTGGGAGAGCTCAACTGGCAACACATTTTTCCTTGTCTAAGTGGAAATTCCAGGGTCTACTTTTCCACTCTCCCACTCTCCACACATCAAAATAGACTTTACATTTGATGAAAAGTTTTTTCCTTCAAGCCAGCAAGTGCCAAGGTTATCGTGTTAGTATCCATTGCTGCTTTTCCCCAAGCATATCTAGTTCAGATTAAAAAAAAATTAGAAGGGAGGATGTCTTTTTAAATAATTCCACTCAACAGTGGCGTGATTGAACCTAGTGGCATGCATGTGTTAGCTTTTGGGGTCATCAAGTCAATTCTTTCCTCTTTGCTTTGCCCTAAAGCAAATCCCTTATACCTGAAGCAACATTGTGCATACTCAAAAGTGACCCCATCTAGCCTGGTTTCAGCTACAGACCCACAGAGGGTACACACTAATTTGGAGGGCTTGGGGGATGGCCAGAGATGGGAAGAATCTCTCCCACAGCTTGTTCTTGACTAATTCTATTCCTCTCCTTTACTTAACCAGCTGCCTCAGCACCCCATGTTAATGACAGCTACCATTTATTGAATGCTTACTCTATGCCAGGAGTGACGTTAAATATTTCACATGGATGATCTCAGTCAATCTTAACGGCTGCTTTATAAGTCTGTTACTATTATATTCATCTTCACTCTGCAGATGAGAAACCTGAGGCTCCGAGAGGCTGGGTCATGTGCCCCAGGTCACATGACTGGTAAGAGGTAGAGCCGAGATTCAAATGCAGGCCGTCCAACTTAGAGTCATCCTTTGTCCTCCAGTTCCTCCCAAACTAAGTAGGAGAAATGGCAGCCCCTGGCTCCAGAGTTAGGGGTGGAACCCAAGGGCCAGCAGTGAGTGTACACAGAGCTTAGCAGTTCTGGGTCTCTCTGCCCAGGGGCAAGCTCAACTTTCCTCATTGTCTTTTAATCCTCACGGTCTCCAGATCTACAGGCAGCAGAGGAAAGAATGGGGGGATGGGAAGCATTGGGACTGACAGAAACCAGGAGGTCAAAGGACACCCCTAGTAATCCTTGCACAAAGTGGACTGAACTCTTGGAAGAGGATGTGATGTTTACTCAAGGGGATGACTGGACTCAGAGATGTGCCAGAAGTGGGTCTCTGTTGAGCCTTCATCATCTAGATGGCAAGAGTCTAAAAGGATTAGCAAATGCTCAGTGTCACCAGGCAGCCAGAAGAACTAGGGAAAGATGAATGCAGTGTGTGGGTGCCAGGACACTGTCTGCTTTAGAAAAGCAAGGGTGGTACGGAGTGCCTGTCTCCTCAGTTCCCTGGGGGCTTGTCTCTGAGACCCATGGAGAAATCTCCCTCCCTAATGGGTCAACAGTGTCCAAGGAAATGAAGGGTCTTCTTCCTGGAAGCCCTGGAGCAGTTCCTTGAGGCTTTTCCTTGCGTCCCTCAGCGAGCAGCTCCATGTCTAAAAGAAGCTCCAGGGCCTTGCTGAATACCCAGTCCCCTGGAAGCTTGGCCCACCTGTTTCTTCTGAATCAGCTGTCAGAGAGACACGTGGATGCCTCCTGGGCCTTTGGGAAGTCAGGGGGACTGCCTGTGTACTCTTCACATAATGGCTTGTCACAGAAGAACAGAAAGGATGATTTATTTTTGTGATTGGAAGTAGTTGGATTTAGGGATGAAGAGGACCATTTATTTAGGAGAGAGGACTCAAGGTCTTCCCTTGAACCCATAGTCCTTAGAAGATGCAGAAAACCGCATCTCTGCGGTCTTTGATCACAGAGTATATCTGAGTAGTTGTCATTCCCAAGAGACAACCTGGATGGGCAAATCTGGATGCGCGGCTGAGGGATATAGAAGGTCACGGTGGTGGGCTGGTGATCTGAAAGAGTGCTGTGATGGTTTTCTTGGCAGGAAAAAATAATCTTGGGTTTGGGGAAGAGCTGAGAACTATACAAAGGCTCAGAGGGCAGCTGTTCAGGAAGGAAATCTGGTCCCTAAAGTGACAAGAGATTTTACTTTTCAAATGAAATGAGGTTTCTGTTTTTAGGACAAAGAGCTCAAAGGATTTTAAACTAATGATTATGTTGATAATAATAATATCCAATATGTGCCAGGTACTATTCTCAGTGCTTTATGTGGATTTGAAAACTGTTTCATTTTGAAACTCTCCACAACCCTATGAGGTAAAGACTATTATTATCCCCATTTTATAATTGGGAAATCTGAGGCGCAATGAAGTTAAGTAAACTTGCCCCAAGCTCTCACAGCTAGTAAGTGGAAGAGGTGAGATGCAAGGCAGCATAAGCCACAACTGGCTAGAAGCCCTGTCCATTGGTTTCAAGGATTTAATAGTTTGCTCATGGTCTTACAGAGCCAGAGAATACATTGTATAAAGAGAGGTTTCTAGATGTAGACAAAGAATATGAGGGGCTTCATTTTGGATGATCCTTCCTCAGTAAGAAATGAAGTGAGACTTACTAGAAGAGGAGGTGGTAGGGATTAGACAAGAGGGAATGGTAGATGTCAAAAACGGAAGCCTCCTTAGAGATCATCCGGAAGAGCCTTCCCATTTTCCCATAGATAAAAACTTCAACTGGGAGAACAGAGTGACTTGCCTGAGGTCATCCAGGTAGATCTCCTAATCCTGCTCCATTGTTCATTTCACCATACCCCTAATCGGCCTACAGTTTATACTGCTTTTCAAGGCCATAAGAAACATGGTATCTCCAATGTTGTATTTTCTGTAACTTACTTTTTAAGACTTCAACATAAATTGTGTGGTATACATGTGGCTTATTTAGTCTGAATCTACACCCCTGTTGGGGGGCGGGGTCCAGTTACCTTACTGGGAAATACACAGTGCAGGACTGGTTATCTAGCTTTTAAAATTTTTGTGCAAGAAGTGGTTCTACAAGCACTTCAGCTATCTTTATCTCTAATGAACACCAGAGGCTTGTAAAATTAACATTAAATGTCTCACTGGTGACCTTGCTAGTGTTAAATATATGGTGGTTGGTTAGAAATATGATAGACATGTTCCCAAATAACAGATAGAAGATATAAGGATCTAATAAGCTCTATAGTGTTATCCCTTAGAACGATAGTGTTATCCCTTAGAAGACAAGGTACCCTAGGCTTAATTTGTAAATAGTCCTGTGGGCAGCCCCTAATGAGGATTCTTGGTTACCTGCCATTAGAATAGTGTCTGCCCCACGTGAACCTTATTGCAAGGTGCTGTTGGAGCCCCTAAAAGGAAATGCAGCTGGGCTTGAGTGAGTCTACAGAAAAGGCTGTCCAATTATTTTTATGTCTGCTTGCTATTATTTTAATGAGAAACAGAATTTTGTCTGAGGCTTATTTTTCAATCTACTGATGAGGTTATGGAAAGAAGACCTAGAGTCCTCACTTTAACAATGGCAAGCTACTGACATTCAACAAAACACACCCAATCATTTGAATGACCAAATTGGCTTAGGTCAGTTTATATAGCTCCATACAACTAACTATGCATCTCTATTTTGGACCCAGGTCTAAAGTTAGTAAGCCTCTGTCTTAGAGTACATGGGAATCTCCTACCCTGGGTGAATATTGGCAGAGCTGTACTTGACCCAGCGGCCTCCCATTTGTGGACCTGGGATTTGCATTTACCAGAATCTAAGCAGTTTCCCCTACATCACCCCATGATAGTACCTCTTCTGACCTGCTGAGCACTTGTTAATGACCCTGTGCCAGTGTTCTGCTCTTGCTGTATGCTTCAGCATTGCCTGGAGGAAGGTTAGTCATGGTTAGTCAACCATGAAAGGCCACTGGCTATACAGTGTATGCACACAGGATGGTAAGTGTGTGCACCAAGGGGAGAAAGTTCTGCCACACTGAGGTACCCTGATGGCACACGAAGAGGAAGGTCAAATAGTTCTTTCATGCAGAAGAGATTTTCTGAACTTCTCAGTACTTTTAACTATGAGTTAATAGAACTTCCTTCAACTAGTAATTTAGCTGCTAGGGGAAGGGGGATAGTGCAGTGCAGAGGGCAGATACTCACACCTTCCCCAAGGCCTGTTGCAAATGTTTTGATCGTCCCACAGTGGTTTTTAAAAAATTGTATTTGGGTGCCTGGGTGGCTCAGTGGGTTAAAGCCTCTGCCTTCGGCTCAGGTCATGATCTCAGGGTCCTGGGATCGAAGCCCACATCGGGCTCCCTGCTCAGCAGGGAGCCTGCTTCCTCCTCTCTCTCTACCTGCCTGCCTACTTGTGATCTCCTTCTCTGTCAAATAAATAAATAAAATCTTTTTTAAAAAATTGGATTTGAGGGTGCCTGGGTGGCTCAGAGTGTTAAGCCTCTGCCTTCGACTCAGGTCATGATCTCAGGGTCCGGGGATCGAGTCCCACATCTGGCTCTCTGCTCAACCGGAAGCCTGCTTCCCCCCTCTTTCTCTGCCTGCCTCTCTGCCTATTTGTGATCTCTCTCTTTCTCAAATAAATGAGTAAAATCTTTTTTAAAAAATTGGATTTGAGGTATCTTCAGGTGAGGGGCATGAATTCTCCAGATGGCTGCAGGCCCCACCACTCCACACCTGGCCCAACTGACACATCTATGCGATCCACCTGGCCCCTATAATCATAGGAGATTTCAACCACAATTGAAATTGAGTCCAGACTCTAGAGACAGGAATGTCTCAGCTAGAATCCCGGCCTTGCTAATTAGCCAGCTGTGTGACCTGGAGCTAGCTGTTTATTTATGTTCTGAGCCACCTCTGATTCCTCTTTTAGAAAACGAAGATGGGAGTATCTCCTTTCTAGCAATGTTGGGCTGATTGCATGAAATAAGGCATGTCTTCCACACAGTATGGGTTCAATGAATGATGGTCAATGTCATTTCATCCTTTGTTGATAGCAAGGATGGCACCATATAAAGTGACAGCAGTGCATTTGTTTTTTAACAAATGGGCTGGCATTTGCCATACCATCTACTTTAGAGCATGGCTAAGGATGGATCATTAGCTGACAAGCAAAGAAGAGAAGTCAAAAATAAAATCATTGCTTTGTCTCTATTTACCATTGCAAAGAGCAGTTTTGCTTTGTTTCCCTCAGAGACTGTGACTTGAGGCTAGTCTTAGCTCTCTCAAGCCTTGGATTTCCAACCTGAGAGTCACTCACTAATGCTCACAGGGGCTAAAACACCTCACTTGCTTACAGAGTTACATATGTGAAAGTGCCTGGGACAGTGCCTGGAGCTTAGTGGGTGCTCAACAAATGTCCAAGCTGAATCCATAGATCTCTGTTTGCAGTACCAGGGCTAATTAAACTAGTGATTCCCAAAGTGAGTGTGCATTAGAATCACCCATAGAGCTTGTTAAAAAAAAAAAGCCTACCCTTATATTTTCTGATTTAAAACATCTGGAGTGTGACCTAGGAAATCATATGTTTAACAAACATCTCTGATGATTTTGATGCAAATGGTCCAATTCAAGAAATAGTGTTTTAAACTAACCAACAAGTAGCTTTGGAGAGAACAATAAAATATAAGAATATCTGAGACCCTGTAACACGTTCTGGCTGACTGTAGATGTTGGCAGCCTTTCTACCCTAAATGTGTAAAGGTGTTCACCCACACAGAGACCCAGACCCACACCCACATCCACACAATCACTCCTGCACAGGCTGGGTCCTGTCCCTTCCTGTCTCATTCGTTGCTGGTAGCCTGATCCCTTTCTGGGCAGGTGCAAGAATGAGGCCCCTGTTGCAATAAGTAATTGGCAAGGTACATCAGCTAACCATGGATAATTGAAAGGGAACTGGTTTTGATTGCAACATTTTAAAAAAGGTTAAAAAAATCCTCATCACCTCTCATCACAAAGTGGTTTTACTTCCAAAAATACCCCACAGTAATTGTGGGGAATCTAGAGGCTGAGATCATCTGTTGCAGCAAACAGCATGAATGTCTGGCAGGACACCCCCACCACTGTCAGAACAGTGTGACTTGAAGGGTTAAAGGGCAACTGTAATCTTAGTGATGAAATTCCCAGAATTTAACCAGGGAGAAAGTCAAATGTTACCAAATAGGTGAAGTGCATTTGAGGGTCTCTTCCTCATCTTCAAGCGTCTCCCAGTTCTCCCTGGCTGCCCACCATCCATTTGATGTCCCCACTTTCTTGGGAAGGTGTCACACACTCACTTTCAGATGGTATCCTTGTTTTTTAGCACAGGCCTTTAAGTGCCGTTAACACAAATAAAATACACTTGTGAAATTTCAGACTAATGGCAGACCACCGTAGAGGGGCAATCTTTAGGGTAGTGGGGTGCCATTGGCAGTCCTCGGTTGACACTGGGTAAGCTTCTAATGACTTCTCTGGAGGAGTCCTCAGCTCAGATTTGTTTGAGAGTGACATTATATCCCTTTCCTCCCCTCTACCTCACAACGCGGTCTTGGCACCAGCCTTGAAAATCGAGTGGATTTTTCAGGTTGTTAGGGAACCAGACAGAATTCGAGTTGTGTTGTACTTCTTGATTCTCACCCTGTTTGAGGGAGGTCACACAGCTGAGGAGCAGACCCTACCTGCCTTCTTCTGCCATGCCTTGACCCAGAGAAACAAAGTGGCGAGGCAGTTGCCACCGCGTGCCAACCGTAACTCTCTCGGGCAGGTTGTTTCTAAAAGGGACACTTTGGGGGGTGGCAAGAAGCCAAGACTCTGTCATCCTGGCTCATGCGCTACCTCCTCAGCCTGCCTTCCAGTCTCTTCCAAATCCCTACAGAAAGCAAACCTAAGTAGACGCTCTCGTCAGACATCTAATCATGCCACCTACAGACATGGCTGAATGGGGCACAGGGTTGCCGGGACTGGGATAGGGACATCCTTGAATGAGAATGAGCCAAAACATGTCTCTTATAGAACCTTCTTTGGAAGACAAAGAGGTACACATAGGGATAAGAACTTGTCTAGGAGGGTCTTTGTCTTTGGTAGTCATGGTCTCCCCACTCTGGACATTTTTCCACCCAAGTGGTTTGAGTACCAGCAGCATTGGCATCCTTGGAGTCTGCCAGAGATGCAAATCCATGGATGCTACTGTGGACCTACTGAATCAGGAACTTCATTTTCACAAGATTCCCACACGGTCGGCATGCCCATAAAAGGTTGAGAGGTGCTGTTCTAAACCGTGTGCCATAGGGTGAAGAGGTCCTTGCAAGCCTTGTTTCCTCTCTGGAGCCGTCCGGAGCTACCATTTAGTGTCTGTGAGGGGGGGATGCTGCCTTGTAATCCCTGCACTCTCCATGCCAGCCCTGGGAAAGGACACTTCCATGTGAGACTTTTCAGCTTCCTCACCCACTTCCTCCCCTCCTATGACCTCTGTCCCATGCTGATGCCCAAGGAGGCACCTTTCAATTCTACAACAGCCTCTTTTTTTTTCTTTCTTTTCTTTTGGTAGTACATATGAAAAGCTTACACTCTTTTAGACCACTTAATCGAGGTATGGTTGACATAAAAAAGCCATGCATATTTGCCTCCTAAATAAAATGAATCCTTAGGAACTGTGGCTGCTCCCCAAATTACCACAAAGTCCAAGTTCGAAGTGGTGAAGCTGCACCTGTCCCGTGCCTTGGGTGTACTTACACTGCACCTCCCCTGTGCACGGGGAGCTCTTTACTTGAGCCTGTAGAGGTCTTCCATGATCCTTCCAGCTGATCCTTGTTTTGGGTGGAGCGAACAGCCACTCTGTGCCTCATGCCCCAAAACATATGCACTTGTGTGTATCTTTCCTTCCTTGAAACTGAGGCATTATGGTTCTCACGGTCTCTGGTTTTGAAGCAAATATTTCCGTTACGTAGACTAACCCCTTAATGGTCACTTTCATCTAGAGACCTGTATTAGATAAAATGCTGTAACCCCTAAAGTAGAGTGCAGGCCCTCAAGAGGATAGATCAAGAACAGGGATATTCGGACAGAGGAGCAGAAAAGACTAGAGCAGAGATCGGTGCCTAGGCAAGTTTATCATGGATGGGACACCAGAGAAAGGGCTACTCGGAGAAAAGCAAAAGGCCGTGGGCTGTCAGGCAGAGCCGGAGGAGGAAATTATGGCAAGAGAAGAAGTAGAAGGTGTGAAAGAGGACACATTCTGCTTGTGTTCACCTTTTGCCAAGTACTGACCCCTTTTGGGGGGTTGCTGCCCTAGCTCAAGGCTCATCCCACACACAGACTGAGGCTATTTGTAGCTCTACGTCTGGAGCCCAGACATTTCCCGAACAGGGAGGGAGTTTCTTTTGCGTCTGCACAACTCCCACACTCCTGCTGAAGAACACCCATCGCCCCCACCTCGAGTTTTAATTGCACCCTCCTGCGGACATTTTATCTACTTAGACCCAAAGTATCCAAGCCAAGGAGCAGTCAAAATGTGGTTTTTTTTTTAATGGACTAGGTAAGGTATGCAGATGATATTTCTGACCTGCAGACAAGGTAGAAAGTTTTGTGAAAGGTCCTTCGAATCTGTTTGCAGTCTCAATCTGAGGAGTTCAAAGCTAAATCATCTGAATAAGCATGTTTACTCCCCCAAAGTTATGAATTCTCTCTTCTCAAATTCTGGCCCTCTCTGAAAATCTATGCTGTCTATTAATCCTTTAACTAAACCACTGTATAAAAATGACAAATCTCTTATCCACGAAGGAAGACTAACAACAATACCTGGGGAGCCTTATTTATTTTCCAGTGTCTTAAAATCAAACCAGCCAATCATCTCTGACTACCCCTCATAATGACATTTCAAAATAAATCCACCAGAAGCCCAAACCAGAGCATAAAAATCTCAACTAGCCCCCACCATTCTCATTGCATCTTGGGGAATAGGGAGAAAAAGGCAAAATTACAGAAACCTCGGAGAGAAATCGAAGTGGGGGGAATGTGGAAAACTAGTTTCATTTTAGGGGGAAAAAGTTAAAATTGCCAAGAGGAAGAAAAACCGTGGCTCATTTGGCTGGAAGCATAGAAAGAGAACAACAGTTTTCTTTGTTCCTTCCCCTCAAACCCTTCCCCGCCTGTCCTCCGCCCCCACTTAGTAGATCAACAGGAAGCTGCCTTCTAGGGGAGGCAGTACACTTCGCTAGAAGCTCACCTTTACAGCCTGCTGATTGCCATCTATTTTTATGGCCCAAATGAACAGCATCACCTTCCTCCCTCCTCTCCACATAAAAAATAGATTTAAAAAAACCCATAATAAACCTTGTGGGAAGGTGACTTAAGACTTTGACTGGCACCGAGGAGGCAACCTCTTCGTGCTTCAGTGGGCTAAGCCAGCTGGCCAGAGGGGCCAAGAAGTGAGCTAAGCCAGAAAGCTTATTGAAGCCTGGCCAGCAGACAGAGGAGAGGGACAGTGGCAGAGGCACAAAGATGGGGAACTGGGGGGGGGGATGCTGCAGGTCTTCACCCTGGGTCCAAAGACTGTGAAAAAAAACCAACACGAAAACAAAACCAAATCCACCAAAGAGCAGAGAAGCAGATCGGGAGAGACAGTTCCTTCCCAAATGGACCTAAATAGTTAAATGGATCTTGGCAATTAGAATAATTAGATAATTAGATTGTGACTTTGTGGGCAAAGAGACGGAAACCTGTCTCAGCTAAGTACACTTGGTAGCGAAATGTGTTCAGTTATAAAAGGAGCGTGTTCTCAGCAGGTGTACTTCACGGGGCTCGAAAAAAAATTAATGGAATAAAAATGTGCAGCTGATGAGTTAGATTTAGGCAGCCAAAGGGATTTTGCCTGGGGCTCCATTAGAGCCTGCGCTCCTAGTCCCACCATCACTATTGAGCCTCCATCAACAGATTTTTATTTAAGCCAACGCGTTTAGAGCACAATTCCGTGGTGAATAACCTTTAAGGTTACATTTGCCTTTTCCTTGCTTCTTGCAAACAGTGTGTAATCCACGAGCACATTTGTTGGCTGTAAAGGTGTACAACAGCAATTTTTGCAATGACAGTGCGGAGAGGGACTATGAGAGCTGTGTGCTAATGAGCTGACACTGCAGAGGCTGGGGCGATGTAGTGTGGAGTGCACTACAAGTGCACAGCAGCAGCAAGACGCGGGAGGGATCTTCAGGGGAATCCGAGGCAGCTCCCGAGAAACCAGAGCAGCAAAGCCACGCAAAGGAGACCCGGGCCTCCCTAGGACGATCAGATGGGGTTTTTCAAGAACAGACATGGAACTTAAAAACACATGTGGACATCTCTTTTTATATACACTAGTTGTGTGTGTATGAACGCATGGATCCTGAAACCATACTATTCACATCATCCTCCTTTCTGGGGTCATCTAGCCAAAGGGAAAAGCCAGATAGCAAACTCAATTAACTCCTATGAAATAGGAACGTGCGCTCGTAATCAATTCAGTGTCTTCAATAAACTTCAATTCATCTCTGAACCTAGATCCCGAATGAACCACGTTTCAAAGCCAAAGAGGCTTTTATTGGCCTCTTAAGACACAGAACGAAGTTGGAGTCTGTCTTAAGTTAAACCTCTTGGGGGTTGTGCCAAAAAAAAAAAAAGAAAAAAAAGAAAGGGTTGCTAGTGAACTGGTGAAGAAGAGTCTTTAACTGCTGCACAGGGATTCACTCTAAGGAAACTTTCTGAATACACTGGGGGAGGGGATGTGGAGCAGGGGCACACAGAGAAAGCATTATCCTTTGTTTATTCTTCACGAGTTTATTTACCTGCATACCTAAGCCCTGGGAAGTGTGAACCCACCTAAAGATTGGGGATGCAGGGAATATCACAGGAAAAAATCAATTCTTGGGCTAGGATAGGCTGAAACTAGGAATTCTGAATGGAAACAAGGGAAAGTTTCTCTAATTTTTGCCTTCCTGTTCCATAGGGAACCACATAGGAGAGCTTGGTGACCAGATTTAGGCTTATCAGGGGTTTTCTGCAGTTCTCCCTAAGTCTCCAGGAAGGGGAAGGAGAGAGGATCCAGGGGTTTCTTCTCTACACAACAGTGCAGTCAGTAGGAAGAATGGAACCTGGGATTACCTGCCATGTTTCAGTCCTGAACTAGTATTATTATGCCAGCATCTGAAATAGATGATCTCTCTTTCTCTGGGAAAAAGAACAATTAAGGCAGGGGTGGGTGTGGGTGCGGGGTATGATGACCTACGCGTCCAGCACTCCCATGGACCCTAGAAACACTTGTTTTCTGCATTCAGAGACTATCAGACAGTGGTTGGACTAGACATCTTTTTCATACTGAACTTCTAAGCAGCAGCTGCCTGGAGACAGCTTTGGGATTTGGCCCCCATTCAGTGATGGTGACATTTAGAGAGGAACTGTTTCAGGGACCAGAGAAGATGGTAGCTTTCCTCCTCTGTCTTCTGGGCTATAAAGTCTGAGAGTGCAACAAGCAGCTGGGTACAAATCACTGGTTTCTGGATATTTTTCCTCTCTGTGTCTTTGTGTGCATATATGTGTATTTGGCATAACTAAAAGCAAGGTCATTTTTCTGTTTTGTCTTTCTTCTTGCCCAGTGAGCCACACCCATTATCCCACATTTTCAAGCCCCCCAGCCATAATCTAGCCTTGTAAGCTTTTAAACATAAGTGCTATGGGTTGAGGATATGGGAGCTGATCAATTTCTTTTCCTTTTCCATGCTTGTTCCTCTATTAGCCTGGGGACTTAAGACATTAAGGCAACTCAACACCGATGAATGACTTATTGCCTCAATTGTTCTCAAGCCAGGAGCTTTTCACAGGGCAAGGACCATCTACTTCTTGCTACTTGGTAGGGTTCCGATGGCCCTTAGCAAGTGGGTGTCAATCTGATTTGACCACAGAAAAACAAGACCAAAGACGTTGGAAATCAATCATTCCTAAAAAGTTAATTGGCATTCTTATCCCACTCCCCATTGATGGAAAGACACTAAAGTGAGTTGAAATAAATATTATTCATTATTACTAACAAATCCTGCTAGTTTTATGTATTTGGTTTTAAATCTGTTCTAATTGATACTTAGGAAGCTGCATTTGAGATTCAGCCTCTTGACAAGATCACAGTGCTGCAGGATTAAGAGTCAGATGTGTGTTGTAAGTGCTGTAGCGATAGGCTGGGATTACTGAAATAAGATGCAAAGTATAGACAGACATTTTGTAACTTTCACACTTAGCTGGAATTAATAAGTTCCTATTTTTGTCAATGTCGGAAAGCCAATGAATGTCAAATACAGAGTATCTCAGAACATGTTCATATAAGGATCTGTACCTTCAGCTAAAATTTTCTTAAACCTGCTAAAGTGTCACATTTCTTGCAAAGTATTTCACTCCCATCCCCTTGACCTAAACCTTCAAATCCAAGGAAACTGTGCCCTTGGTGACCCTTTCAACAATTTTTGGAAGTCACATATCCTTTGAGATAGAAGCATTTGAAGAAATTTATATACAAAGTTTCCCCCAAAGAAACATAAATATCATTTCTCCTTTGAAATAAAATTAAAAACCCCAAATGCCAAACTACATCAGCCGTAAAATCAAAACATATTTATGCCATCACCAGCCTCATTGTGAAAACTTTTAGTAAAATCAGCTTAGATGAAAAATTACCAGTCTTTCTCATAAAACAGTCCATTCAAGAAAAACCTGTATCCAACAGGTTATTTATTGGTCATTTGGATTCCAATGGTTTTACTTCTCAAAATGTCCCCTTTCCACAGAGGAACAATCACAGAGCACACATAGGTATTTCAGAAATGGCTTTGGAGCTGATGAAATTCCTCCCTTTTGATATTTAGGTTTTCTGCTGCAGGCCTCCCCTCTCCCTGTGTCCACCTTTTAGCTCTAAGAACTGTATGGACCTTAAGAAGGAGGGGAGGGTGAACAATACTGAGGGAGGCAGAAATAGCTTCCCAAATAGTAACCTGAGCACTGTCTTCTCCCTCCCCTTCAGTTTCCCAAGCCTTCATCACTTGTAATGAGTTTGTGGTCTTATCAGTTCCCATCAGAGCTCTCCCAGTAAGAAAGGTAATATTATAGGACAGATAGAGGCCAGGGAACCCAGCCTGATCTGTGCCTCAAGGTCACTTGTTTGCAGAATTTCTCATATTTGGCTCCTAAATATTTGGTGATTGTCAAATTCAGCTCATTCCTATACCGAGGTGTGAGCTTTAACAGTCAAGTAAGGTACATCCTGAATTGACTCAATCATGAGGTCTCTTTTTCTTTTCATCCCATCTGAAGAAATTTCCCTAAACAACCGGGCTATTTTTTCTTTCTTTCTTTTTTTCTCCCAGCCAAAAGAGGGGGATGTGGAGGAGAGAACAACAGTTTAACAAGAAGGAAAATAAAACTTTTGCATCTAACATTATTCACAATAGAGTTTTGTGCACTGTCTTAAGTCCCTCAGCAGGAATCTACGGAGTTGATTTTGTCGCATGAAACCTGGATTGATGGGAGCCCCTGAAATGTCTACTGAGGCAATCACACTCCCCCCCTCCAGCACACACGCAGACCCCAAGTCCCACAAGCAAAATGCAAGTGAGGGCCCAAAGGTCCCAAAGGGAGGAAAAGCAGATCTACTTACAAGCATTAGTCACAGAAAAACTATTGGAAGAATCCAAGTGATCTACGTGGTAATTCAAATGGAAGGGCTTCTCCGTGGTGTTCTGGTTGGTGTTGTATAACTGCACGGCAAAGCGGAAAGCGCTGTGCTCCTGCACCGTATTTCTCATGAAAAGTCCACCTATAAGCAAAAGGAACCGAGATTTGGTTTGTGTACTCCCAGGACCTGCTAGAAATTGGGGACATTTCTCAATGGCACCGGGGTGTGCGGTGATTGTTGATTTTCAACCTATGCGTCTTTCCAGACTCTTGTGAACTCAAATTTTGGCCAAAAGAAACCTGGTTTTCCTCCTGACTGAAGAGGAAGAGAAGAGGCCAGAGATGAGAGGGAAAGGAGAGAGGG
>PITA01029359.1:0-17998 GCA_004023965.1 Spilogale gracilis | reverse complement strand
TGCTGACCGTGGAGGAGGCGGAGAAGAGGCCGGTGGGGAAAGGGCGGAAGGAGCCCGAGCCCTTGGAGAAGCCCAAGTGAGGGGAGGCGGGACTGGGGGTGGGGGTGCGGGGGGGAGGGCAGGCGCTTCCAGGGCATTCTGACCCCACCTCTTCCTTGCCCCTTCAGCCGCCCGAAAACCTCCTTCAACTGGTTTGTGAACCCGCTGAAGACCTTCGTCTTCTTCATCTGGCGCCGGTACTGGCGCATCTTGGTGCTGCTGCTGCTGCTGGCCGTGGTCACCGTCTTCCTCCTCCTGATCCTCTACACCATGCCCGGCCAGATCAGCCAGGTCATCTTCCGCCCCCTCCACCAGCCCTGACCGCAACTGACCCTGGACACTCTTCCTGTAACTCCAGCCCCTCAAACCCCGCTCCTGGGGAGTCCTTCTCCCTCACACGAGCTGTTGCTCACTGCCTTCCTTTAATAAACTTGTCTGTGCTCCCCTCTGATGCCTGAATACAGGGTGTACATGCCAATACTGGGGAGCAGAAAACAGCTGTCCCTGGGTGACAGGTGCTGGGGAGTCACCCCAGGTTCCCGGGAGGCTGCCCAGAGGAAGAATGGGACCTGGCAGGAAGTTCAAGGCTGAGGTCCTGTCTACCAAGCTCTGAGCGGCCCACCTGTTGCTCCTGCTCCTGACAATGACTGGGTCCGTTTCACTTAACCTGCTTATGTCTTCTGTCATTCTGTAACAACTAAGTACTTCACATATTTCATTAGCTTGTTTATTCTTCAACACTCAGAGTAAGCATATCAGCACACTTTTAGTTGCAAATAATAGGGATCGCAACACAAACTGGCTGAATCAAAAAGGGATTTCAGGGAGCCAGCAGAGCCACAATTCCCAGCACTTAGCTGACAGCTTATCACAGGGGTCAGAAGGTGTCATTGGGACTGGTTCTCTGCCTCTGGGCTCAGCCGTCCTCTGGGGACTAACTCATTTGTAGACAGCCCCCGCCCCAGAACTGCAAGATGGCAGCATCAACCTCATGTGTCCCCCCATTCACCCTCAGAAGAAAACTTTCCCAGTCCTGATGGAGCTCACACTGGGTCACTGTGGGGTGGAGGAGCTATGCGGACTGGGGCCTCCCTGGAGCTTAGTGTGGGAGATCAAACCTCCACAACACATAAGCTGAGAAGATAGGGAGGTTCCTAGAGGAAATTCAGGATACTGTTAACAAGCAGAAGTGGTTTCCAGCTCACCAAAAAAAAACAAGGCTCGCTACAGTGGGCAATCTGATCTGCAACTTGCAGAGGAGACCCGGCCAAGGTCACACAGCTTGTGAGGGATCCCATCAGAGCTCAATCTCAGGTCTTTCTGCCTCTAGACATTTTGTTCTCATTGACCTACTTTGCTTCCTAAACTCTCTACTTTCCTCCCTATGACCGTCTTACCTAGACCCTCCCTGAGAAGTGGTCAGATGAACTGACCAGTGCTAACGTCCCTGCTTCCCTGGGCTGCTGCACAGTGGGCTCCTGGGCCCGGCTCCGCACATGTACTAAGGGCTGTGATGGGAAGCCCTGACAAGCTCCAGAGCTGAGGATCTGATGCCAGCCCTCCTTCAGAACAGCCACTGCTACCATCCATCCATTTCCCAGTGCGGGGATTGCACACGACCTGGCTGGACCCCTCAGTAGACTGAGCCCAGGGTGGCGGGGAGAGGCCCTGGCTTTAGCCATCACGGAAGAGGTGGCAAGCCGCAGCCACCTTGGTGGCACCCAAGGCCCCAGTACCACTGGGATCAGCCCATCATGAGCCCACGGGCCGTGGTGGCTCCAGGAAGCTCATATTGGAAAGGTGCATCTCACCCCTGGAGCTGAGCCTAAAAGGCCCAAAGACCACCACAGAGGAGGGACAGAGGACAGGGCTGTGGATGGACATCCATTTGGTGTGAATAAAGCCTCATGAGCCAGGGGATGTCCACGTGGGGCTCCCAGAGGGCACCTGGCCTGATCTGTCAGTCCTAACTGCCTTCAGGAAGTGGCTGTGATGCGGGGTTATTTCTAGGCTCTGGCCAGACACAAGCACATGGAGATCAGCAAGTACTATCACAATCAACAGATTTATCAAGCTGTGCTGAGACCAACATGACCTGGGTTGGGGTGGGGAAGAGGCTGGGAATGACCACAGGACCAAAGAGAAATAGGAGAAGAGGACAACAGATGGGGCAGGAGACAACTATGTTGTCTTCCCGAGATCGATTTTCTTCTGGATGGCTCGAGCCGAGTGGTAGATGAGCGAATCGATGAGTCCAGCCACTGCGGAGAGACACAAGGGATGGCAGTGGCCACGCTGGGCCCTTGGCTGGACCCCAGAGCCTTGTCACCTAACCAGCTAGGCCAGCATCTCCCCTTGGCTGTTAAGGTACCCCTCCTTCCCCAATTAAAACTCCAGCAGGGAGCCCAGGCTTCACCCCTCCCCCCAACGCCCCAGCCAGATGCCCTTGAGCTTCTAACCTGTGAACATGCCCCCGATGATGGCGCACACGCCTGTCAGGAAGTGCGTGAAGGACCTGACGGAGGGACGGGGCAGGGTGTCAGTCAGCATCCCACCTCCCCGCAGTCCCGGGCCCCTCCCTTCTGCCACCCTCACCTGTGCTTCTCTGTCAGCTTTACCATCATGGGTGACAGCTCATAAAGCACGAAGACTCCGGGAAGCCCCTGGTCACCCATCAGCCCATTAGCGACTTTCTCGTGTCTGGTCACAGAGAACTGATTGGTCCTCAGTACCTGGGATAGCAAGAGAGGCTGGGCCAGGGCCGAGTCTGTGACCCGGCTTTCAAACCCCGCAGCCCTATGCCTGCTCCAGCCCTTGTCCACCTGGACTGTGTGGGAGAGAAAACGAGGCCCCAGGTTGCTAATGACCACCACAAGGCCCGGGGGCCACCCAGATACACCCTCAGCCTCACCATCCCGGCTTCCCCTGGGTCACTAGCTCTTTACGGGTACCGATCCCGGCTACATGGGGTGAATTCTCCCAGTGGGAGTTCAAGGGATAGGAAACAACTTGCCAAGGCCGCACCATGAGGTCCTGGCCAAGGCCAGGCCTGACTTCCTGTCTGCTGAGATGCTGCTCCACAGGCCACAGCAGAAGGGGAGGAGGGCCGCAGGGAAAGGTTAGCCCCCGGCCCAGGGCAGACAGTGAGCACCAGAGGAGTGGATGGAAGCAGTGAGGGAAAGTAGAAAGTTCAAGTGCTTTCAAGTCTGATAGCCCAGGTCCTGCACTCTGGCTGTGAGGGTACATTACCTATGCCCCGACCCTAGCTTGTCATCCATCATCAAGGGATAAGAGCAGCACCCCACTTCCCAGGTCAACAGGCCCTCTGATAGCTGAGCTCCTGCAGACTCACCTCCCCATCTACCTTCATGTACACTGTGGGTACCACCTTCACGAAGTACTGGAACATCATGGAGGCTGCAGGGAGAAGAGAGCACTGGGCATGGGTGCCAGGCAGGGCTCTGGCAGCTGGGGGCTACCTTCCCAGGCTGGTACCTTGGGGTGCTGTGACGTTGGTGCGGTCCAAGGGGTTCACAATGCCTGGGTAGTCCTCCCCAAATGACAGGTGCCGGATGTAGTGGGTCATGTTGATCTGCAAGCAACACCAGCACCTGAGCCTCGGCACTCAAGGCCCTACCAGGCTTCATCCTGTCAATAGTTCCACAGGATAACAGCAGACAGGATGCCCGGGTCTGGGGAGGGGATATGTGGAGACGGGGGGAGGGAGGGAGAGGTCCTGCCTGGGAGAACGTGACCAACACAGGTAACCCTACACCCCATGAGGGAACTCCTTTCTCACAGAGTCCATGGCCTCCGGGTCTCCAGTATGAGGTTCTGGCTGTATCCAAGTGCAAAGCCAGTAAAGGCTGGGCACGGACAGGTGTGGCAGATGCCTGCTCTGCCTGGAAGTCTCAAGCCAGGGGAGCCTAGATTGGGGGCCGGGGGCCCAGACTTCCTAGCTCTGCCTCCTGTCCTGCTCTAGTCTTTATCCATCTCAGCCACTGAGGGTCTTTAAAAACATGCAGATCTGATTATACATCATGACCCTGGTTAAAGGCCAATAGCCTCCACCGCCCACAGGAGGAAGACCAGACTGGGGCTCGGCCTGAGGCTTCTGTGGTCTGGTGCGCGCCTACCTCTCCAGCCTCCTCCTCCACACCAGCCCCGTGGGTTCTGAGAAGTTCTCCACTCCCTCTTGACTTTGCCAGAGGATCCCTCTGCCCAGGACGCTCCTGTCCAGCCCTGTCCCCCATCTCCGGCCTGTGCAGACCTCAGCTCTTGGACCTCAGACCGATGGCCTGGCAGAACATGGTATATTTTTCTCTATCTCCCCATCCCAGGACATCCTTGCAGAGACAAAAAGGCAGCAACCATCTCCACGCCCACCCGCCCCACACGGCTCTGGCTGGTACGTACGTTGTCGAGGCCGAAGCTCTGCAAGTCATGGACTAGGAGAGAAGGGAGAAGGTGTCACCAGGCGGAGCACCACTGGCCTCCTGGCTCCCTCAGCGGCCTTGCTCAGGCCTCTCACCCCTGTTGGAATGTGACTGCCCGGCTCCTCTGACCCTCCATGCCCCCTGAGCCTGGCCCTGCTGGAGGACTGCCCGTGAGGCCCGCCTTGGGCCTGTGTGCGAGTGCACACGCTCCTCGGACCTTAAGGACACAGACCCTGTTTCCCCACTGACACATACAGGGAGACTTCTACGGCCATCTCCCGGGTTTCCACCCCCACCAAGTCCCTGCTTGCTCCTCTGGAGACAAGCCCCACTGACTCTAGTTTCTCACTAAGTGCAGCTGAGGGCCAATCGCTGAGACCCAAGGGGAGGTGTGCCCTGAGAAGGCTGTCTCAGCACCTTCCCCGACCCCCAGAGCCCCAAAGGAAACACCATGGGTACCCTTACGGTCTATTCCAGAACCAGTGCTTCCTGACCGCTGGCCCTGATCTCTCCTACTCTGAGGAACCCTACCTGAAAAGTAAGACCCCAATCCCAGGCCCATCCAAACCTCGCGCCTCCTGAAAGGGTAGACTGCCCCAGAAGCGGGGGCTTGGCCTCCCTGGGGGGCAGGGCCACTTACTCTCCACAGCATGGACTGCAGCATGGGGGAAGGGCAGGAGAGAGAAGGGAGGAAGAGAAAAGAGATTGAGAGCTTCACAACAAGAACTACTGAGCAAGACACATGGTAGAAAGGAAGGCTGGAATAGTCCTGCCTCAGCAGCAGGGTCTGGACCCTGCCAACAAGGCTCCTCCTGGTCCTGTCCCCAGGGGAACTCTTCCCTGGCGAGGGAGGAATGCAAGGGGTCTTGGTGGCCTAGGAAAAATAAAAGATTTAGAGCCCAACGAGCCACTTTCCTAGCTGTGCGACCTTGGGCAAGCCACTTGCCTTCCCTGGGCCTCAGTGATCTCTACAAAGGGCTGTCCTGAGGACCAGGTAGGATCTAAGATGCAAAAGCCCGAGGTAAGCTTTATAATCCCCCACCCTACCCCCAGAGCAACAAAGACGTCAGAAACCAGCTCCCAGACCTTCTATTCAGCCAGACCTCTGGCCTCAGGCAACTGTAGCTTTGTGTTTTGAACACCCTCCCAGCAAACAGACCACCTTTTCTCTGGGACAGCAGCCCCGAGCAGCTGCAGGGGACTGCCAGACCTGAGTGCGTGCCTCCAGAGCCCGTGCCAACAGCGAGGCACTAACTCCCACCACCCGTGTGCGACCAGCCTTCATCTCTCACCACGGGACTCTTGTCACACTGTGGCTCCGAATATCCCCCAACATGATCCCAACTCCCATCCCTCCCAGGGGGCCCCATTACTCATCAGTGGAACCCCCACACATTCCACTCACTGTCTGGCTCCAACCGTGGCCTGGCCCTCCCTCGATGATCCTTTCCCTGCAGGAGGGACAATTCCTTCCCCACGCTTAGCGTCCTCCATGGCCTGAAGTGAGGCCTTGCTCCTTAAGGCCACTTCCAGATCCCGGTACCTCGAGCTGCTCTAAAAATCCCCAGCTTTGCAGCTCGTGGCAAACTCTACCAACTCTCCCTACTCGTCTTGGTCACTTCAAGACTTGCAGAGCAGCACAGGTTGGCCCTTCTGCGCCTCTCCCCAGTGGCTCTAGCTCTAGCCACAACTCTGTCCTCAACAGCCCTGTCACCCTTCCTGATGATCTCCTGATAACCAGCTGCCATGCTATATGCCCTGACTTGGTCTGCCTTTCCTCCCATCGCCATGTTTGGGCTTTCTACACTTCTAGGGCACTGGGTTCTGTCTTCTTTTTCCTTCTCAAGGACCTCATCCTGGCGACCGTCCTGTCCACCCTGGAGCATGACTGGCTGCCCTGGACTGTTTCCACCGCATATAACTGACTGCTACCTCACACAGCTTGCCAAATCCCTCCCTCGAGCCCAGCCTCACCCTCCAGCTCCAGCCCACTCTCCTCCCCTTTGAGCAAACTCCACAGAAGAGCGGTCCTACTGGCCAGCTCCGACACCTCTCCCTTTCCTTCCTGAGCCTCGCAGTGGGTGCTCCCTATTACTCCATGAAAACTGCGGTCAAGGTCACAATGACTACTGCCAGGTCATACACCCAGTGGGCAACTCTTACTCGATGTGCAGAGACATCGGGTCTGGGTTTGGAACCGCCTCCTTCCCTGGGCTTTCAGGCCCGCCACCTCCCGTCTGACCAGCACTCCTTACCAGTCCCGGTGGCTGCTTCCTTCCGATGCCCGTGCCCTCTATCCTCTGACAGTGGAGGCACTGTGTCCATCCTTGGAGCTCTCCTCCTCCCCACCTACCCTCACCTCCAGGATGACCTCATCCTGTTCCACAGTTTCACATACCCGAGGACTCCCACATATGTCTCCGGGCCGGACCTCTCCCCTGACCTCCAGATCCTACAGCCAGCTGCTTACTTGCATCTGGGCTGTCTAAAAGGTTTGAACATGCCAGTTGCCGAATTCCTGCTTTATTTGTCCAGCCAGCTAAACCTGTTCTTCTGAATCTTCCCCTCTCCCTAAATGGCAAATTCATCTGTCCCACTCCTCAGGTGCAAAACTTGTCATCTCGGCCCCGCCTTGCTCACACCGCCCATTAGGCACGCCTCTCGGCATCACCCTCAGCAATCCCCCCTTGCCCCTCCACCACTCTGGCCCGGTCCCCATCATCCTGTGCCCGGACGGATCACAGCCATGGCCGCCCACCGGCCTCCAGCCCTGTCCTGCCCCAGTCTTGGCTGCAGAGCAGAGTGCTGCCTGCCTCGGCCACGTCACACACCACACAGCACCTCCTCAGGGCCCTATGATGGCTGTGTGTCTCATGCAGACCAAGACCTCTTGTCCCTGTGGTGCCCTCCCAAGCCCTGCGGGCTGGGGCCCCACTACCTGCTTCACCTTACCTCCCCACACTGCCCTGCTCACTGTGCGCCAGTCCCCTACTTCCCTTCACACCGCTAACTCGCCGAGCCCGTTCTCGGCTCAGAGTTGCATCTGCTCTTCTCTCTGCTCCCAACACTTCACCTGGACATCCTATGGCTCGCTCCTTCATCTTCCTCAGGTCCTTTCTCAAATGCTACCCCATCGGCCCCTCGCTGCCCGCCCAATACACAACGTCCGCATACCATCTTGCCA
The DNA here is from genome assembly GCA_004023965.1 of Spilogale gracilis. Classification (NCBI taxonomy): domain Eukaryota; kingdom Metazoa; phylum Chordata; class Mammalia; order Carnivora; family Mephitidae; genus Spilogale; species Spilogale gracilis. Next base: position 10,339 of record PITA01029359.1, on the reverse strand, counting down.
GAGCCCCTCGCCTCTGTCATCTTGATCTTGCCTTTCTTGGGTTCACAGTACCTAGTAGTCCCATTCACGGTCTGTTTCTTAACTAGAACGCTGAGGGCAAGGACTCTGTTCTGTTCGCTGCTATACCGTCAGCACCCAGACTAGAGGGGAGCACGCAGGGACTACTACATACCTAGTGCATGCACGAGGAACCCAGGAATGAAACTAAGTCCCATTTATTCATTTATTCATCCCTGTCAACAACCCTGTGAGAGAGGGACTAGCATCTGTAGCCCCATTTTACAAGAGAAGAAACAGAGTGGGGCTCCATATTCCCCAGATCTGACACAGCTCAGGAGGGGCTGCACCTGTGTTCCAACCCTGCTCTCCTGACCCCGAAGCCTCCTCCATGGCTCATCTGACACCAGGAGCAACTGTTAGACAAGTGGCCCCCACCCCGGGCTCTGGGCTGCAGCCTTCACCTGCACAAGCACCCTAGGAGAGATGGACTAGCCTCTCCATTTTACAAAGTAGGAACCGAGCTCAAAAAGGTTAAGAAACTTCCCCAAATTTCACACAGCCAGTAAGGTCTGAAACTGACCTCTGAACCCAGGCAGTCTGGGTCCCCAGCCTGTGTTCTTCACAGCATACCCGACTGCGGCCCCGCGATGAGGGTCTCCCGGGGCCGAGGACACACATCAGGCAGTGGAGGGGCACTCAAACTCGCCAGGGTACCCGGCGTCTAAAGCTCCCCGGCGGACACAGGCTCACTCACCGTGCACATGGGACTGCTGGAAGCTCTTCCCGGGAGCAAAGTGGAAGTTTCCGGCCACCTGTAGGGGATATTCCCACTCATTCTCCAGCCCTCTCCTCACTTCCTGCGGTCTGCTGAGGGCCCGAGTGGGCCCTCGGTTCACCGTGCAGCAGGGCCAACCCAAAAGCTCAGTTGGCCCTTTCCCACCTCAGTCCCTCCTGTACCTTGTTGACTTCTAAGAAGCCATACACTTGGCAGCCTTCATTCTTCTGCTCCTGCATTTTCTGGCTGAAACCCTCTCGCCGGCACTGCTCAATGGTGTCTGGGTTCTTGAAGGCCCAGCCCCGACGGCGATAGGCCTCCCGCACGTCCTCACAGGTGTTACAGCACCTGCGGGACAGGGGGCGCGTGGTGAGAGCCACACAGGCACAGCACAGACCCAGGGCACGGACCTCGGGAGACAGAGCAGTGCTGTCCATGAACGCAGCCTCTGCTAGCCTCATCCCCGACCACCAAATGTTCCCAAACCACGTTCCTTCAGAGGCAGCAGGACTGTTAAAAATGCATATTCCATTCTGTGAGGACGATGAAAAGTTTTAGGACAGAGAGCAGTGACAGCTGCACAACACTTGAATGTAGTTAATGCCACTGAATTATACACATGAAAATGGTTAAAATGCTGTTTTATTTTAATTTTATTTTTTTTTAAGATTTTATTTATTTATTTGACAGAGAGAAACACAGCCAGAGAGGGAACACAAGCAGGGGGAGTGAGAGAGGGAGAAGCAGGCTTCCTGCCGAGCAGGGAGCCCAATGTGGGATTTGATCTCTGGGATCATGACCTGAGCCGAAGGCAGTTGCTTAACCAACTGAGCCACCCAGGTGCCCCTAAAATGCTGTTTTAAAAGTCACACATATTTTGGGGTGCCTGGGTGGCTCAGAAGGTTAAACCTCTGCCTTTCAGCTCAGGTCATGATCTCAGGGTCTTGGGATCGAGTCCCACATTGGGCTCTCTGCTCAGTGGGGAGCATGCTTCCCCCCTCTTTCTCTGCCTGCCTCTCTGCCTATTTGTGCTCTCTGTCAAATAAATAAATCAAATCTTTTTAGAAAAAAAAGTCACACATATTTTACCACAATGCAAAAAAAAAAAAAAAAAAAAAAATTTAAATACACACTCCCAAGCCCTACACCAGATCCACTGAATCAGCTTCTCAGGGGCCAGGGCCCGAGGAAGAGAACAGCAGGGGCCACATATCATGGGCCTAATGACCTGGGGCTGGGCCTTCAATCTCAGGGCTTTACATAGAGTCAACACCTAATCCTGATGTGACTGTTCTGGGAGACGTGTTCTCATCACCCCCCTTCACCAGGGAGATTGTGGCTCAGCCCAAGACACAGGGTGGAACCCAGGCGGCTGGACTCTGAACCAGAGCAGGGACCACTTCAGCCTCCATGTCGCTGTGGTCCCACGCAGGGCCTGGCTACAGAGCCCCAGTCCCTTGCACCAACAGCAGTGACTGAGGCATGCACCCCATCTGTGCTCAACTCTTGGTCCGACTTCCCATCTGCTGCGGAGCCCGCCACAGGCTGAGGATGGCCGACACACAGCGCCTGGTGGGAGCCCCCCACCCCGGGCCCGCAAGGTCTGGCTCACTTGATGTCTTCCGTCTCGGCACCATAGCAGCTCTCACAGCGATCAGGGTCCAGGGAGTCAGGGTCAAACACCTTTACCTCGACTTTCCCGAGCTCTAAGGGGAGGACAGAGGCAGGGGCATCAGCTGGGAGAAGACACAGTGAAATCTGTACCCTGACCCCCATATAGGCCCTTTGGCTTGTGGCCTGGGAAAAATAAAAGCTATAATAATAGTTAATATTGGAGCGTCTAGGTGGCTCAGTTGGTTAAGTGTCTGCGTTGGCTCAGGTCATGACCCCAGTATTCTGGTATCGGCTCCGCAGGGAGCCTGCTTCTCCTCTCCCTCTTACCCTCTCCCCTACTTGTGCTCTCTCTCGCATAAATAAATAAAATCTTTAAAAAAATAGCCAGTATTTATATGGTGCACACTATGTGTCAGGCACTTCCACACATACATTATTTTTCTAAATAAAAGTACTAGTAATGGGGCGCCTGGGTGGCTCAGTGGGATAAGCCTCTGCTTTCGGCTCAGGACATGATCTCAGGGTCCTGGGATCGAGGCCCGCATCAGGCTCTCTGCCAGGCAGGGAGCCTGCTTCCTCCTCTCTCTCTCTGCCTGCCTCTCTGCCTACTTGTGATCTCACTCTCTGTCAAATAAATAAATAAAATCTTAAAAAAAAAAAAAGTACTAGTAATGAAACAGTAACAGCAAATATTAAATGTGAGCCGACTATAGGTCACTGTGCACAGAATGTCTTTCACCTACACGTGGGTCCGAGGAAGGCTGGAATGATTACTATCCACATCATACTCGCAAAGATGCGGAGACTCAGTGATGAGAAGGGGCTCTGCCCAATGTGACACAGTACGCGGTGGATCTCAGCCCTAGTTCCCAAGTGTGTGCCTTCAACCACTTCACCTTGGTGCTACACCTCAGACCTCTCTCTCCGCGCCCAACTCCCAACCTGTGACTACCTAACTGCAGATTTCAATACTCAATACCCCAACCTATCTTCCAAAAGTCCTTGTATTTTTTCCTCTTATCTCAGCCTCATCCGGTTCATTCCCACATGCACACCTAAACCCTGGTATTGCCCATGACTGCAAACCTCCAATTCAATTTTGAGTATCCCAATCTCTGATTACTTATCCTTATTTTCCCAGCTCACTATCTCTGGTACCCAGAAACCACCAATTCTTTGACAACACTGACACTTATCACCCCCTCACGCCCTCACTTCCCACCTTATTTAAATTCTGTGGTCTAAATGGGGAACGGACGATCTGCCTTCAATAAATGCTGCTGGTAAAAGTGGATATTCATATGCAAAAAATGAAACTGGACTCCCATCTTACACAGCTCACAAAAATGAACTCAAAATGATTAAAGACTTAAATATAAGACTTAATACTGTAAAACTTCTGAAGATAAGGAAAGAGCTCCCTGACATAGGTCTTGGCAATAATTTTTTGGTTACGACACCACAAGCATAGGCAACAAAAGCAAAAATAAACAAGTGGGACTTTATCACAATAAAAAGCTTCTGCACTGCAAAAGAAACAATAAACAGGTGGTGCCTGGGTGGCTCAGTTGGTTAAACGACTGCCTTCGGCTCGGGTCATGATCCCGCTGACCCGGGATCGAGCCCCACATAGGGCTCCCTGCTCGGCGGGAAGCCTGCTTCTCCCTCTCTCACTCCCCTTGCTTGTGTTCCCTCTCTAGTTGTGTTTCTCTCTGTCAAATAAATAAAATATAAAAAAAAAAAAGAAAAAAAAGAAACAATAAGCAAAATGACAGAGCAACCTATGGAATACAAGAAAATACTCACAAATGATATATCTGATAAGGGGCTGATATCCAAACTTATAAGAACTCATACAACTCAACAGCAAAACAAACATCAAATGATCTAATTAAGGATGGACAAAGGACCCGAACAGACATTTTTCAAAAGAACACATTCAAATAGCCAATAGGTAAATGGAAAAGAGCTCAACAGCATTAATCATCAGGGAAATGCAAATCAGAACCGTAAGATACCATCTCACACCTGCTAGAATGGCTATTCTCATTCATAAATAAATACAAACAAACAAATAAGAAATAACTAGTTTTGGGATGCCTGGCTGACTCAGTCAGTGTAGAATGCAACTCTTGATCTCGGGGTTGTGAATTTGATCCCCACATTAGGTGTGGAGCCTACTTAAAACAACAACAACAACAAAAACAAGAAATAACTATTATTGACAAAGATGTGGAAAAAAGGGAATGCTTGTGCACTGCTGGTGGGAATGTAAACTGGTGTAGCCACAATGGAAAACAGTACAAAAGTTCCTTGAAAAATTAAGGAACCATATGCTCTAGCAATCCCACTTCTGGGTATATTAAAAAAAAAAAAATCCTATCTTGTATCCGTATCTGCAGTCCCATGTTTTTTGCAGCATTACTTGTAACAGCCATGACATGGAAACAATCTAAGTGTTCGTCAACAGATGAATGGATAAAGAAAATGTTGTGTCTCTATACATAGTGGAGTATCATTCAGCCATTAAAAGAAGGAAATCCTTTATTTGCAACAACATGGATAAAGCTTAAGGACATTATGATCAGTAAAATAAGTCAGAGAAAAATAACTTTATGATCTCACTTTTTGTAGAATCGAAAAAAGCCTAATTCATAGAAACAGAGAATAGAATGGTGGTTGCCAGGGGCTGGGAGGTGGGGGGAGAGGGGAGATGTTGGTCAGAGGGCACAAACTTCCAGTTATAAGATGAATAAGTTCTGGGATCTAATGTATAGGATGATGACTATAATTAACAATACCATAATGTATACTTGAAAGTTGCTAAGAGAGCATATCTTAAATGTTCTTACCACACACAGAGTAAAGGTAACTATGTAAAGTGATGGATGTGCTAACTATATTGTGGTAATCATTTCATAATACGTATGTAATCGAATCATCACATGTTACACCTTAAGTTTACAAAATGTTGTATTTCTTTCTTTTTTCAAGTGGGGGCTGAACCCATGACCCTGAGATAAAGGCCTGAGATGAGTTCAAGAGTCGGATGCCTACCCAAGCACCCCCATACTGTTCTATTTCAACTATATCTTAACAAAGCTGAAAAATAAGTTCCATGGTCCATTGCTCTAATTATTCTCTTGCACATAACCAGAACCCATCTGTTCCTCTCTCTGTTGTACACGCCTAGCAAAATCCGAACCCTAGCTAAATGCAACTCCCTGTGTCTACTTCTTGCAAGTGCCTCTATTTTTTTTTTTTTTTAAAGATTTTATTTATTTGACAGAGAGAAACACAGCCAGAGAGGGAACACAAGCAGGGGGAGTGAGAGAGGGAGAAGCAGGCCTCCCGCTGAGGGGTGAGCCCGATGTGGGACTCGATCCCGGGTCTCCGGGATCATGACCTGAGCCGAAGGCAGTCGCTTAACCAACTGAGCCACCCAGGTGCCCCGCAAGTGCCTCTCTTAAGACTGTTTGGCAATCCTACTTTATTCCACTGATCAGCTCACTTTCCTATTCTTCAAGATGACTAATTTATAGCCTTTCCTCTCATCTTAGGCTTCCAAAATTCCCTTCCCTTTCTTCACTCTTAGCTAATGATCTTGCTTTTTCTTTTTTACGTTTTTAAAGATTTTATTTATTTATTTGAGAGGGAGAGACATGGCGAGAGAGGGAACACAAGCAAGGGGAATGGGAGAGGGAGAGGCAGGTTTCCCGCTGAGCAGGGAGCCCAACGTGGGGCTCATCCTTCCTTGGGGGACCGGTCCCCAAGAAGTCTCCAGGGATCACCACCTTCTGATATTCACATCCCACTTCTGGGTATATTAAAAAAATATTCAATCCCACTTCTGGGTATATTAAAAAAAAAATCCTATCTTGTATCCGTATCTGTAGTCCTTCCATATACATATAGTCCTTCCATAATGAATAGGGCTGATCTGTGTAACCACTTGTATATTGCAGAAATGATGGTGTCCAACTTCTGAGACTAGGTCGTAAAGGAAGCTGTAGTTTCTACCTTGTGCTCTCCCAGATCACATACACAGGGAGAAGCCAGAAGCCATGCTGTGAGGACACTCAAGCGGCTCTACTGAGAGGCACATGTGCTTGAAGGCACTGAGGCATCTTGCCAACAGCCATACATGTGAGCTCTTAGAAGCAGATCCTCCAGCCCAATTCAAGCCTTCAGCTGACTGCACCTCATCCAACAGCTAGACTGTAATCTCATGAGAGACCCTAAGTCAGAATCACCCAACCACACCAGCCTTGAATTCTTAAACCATAGAAACTGAAAAAGCAAATGTCTGTTCTATTAAGCAACCAATTTTGAGGATAATTTGTTACACAGCAGCAGACATATAATGTTCCTGTCTCTTTCTCTTTTCCTCTCTCTCCCCCATGCACACACGTACACACACACACACACACACACACACACACAGATCCTCTTTCTCCTCTCTACTCATGTCTATTGCAAGTCATTCATTTGCTCAGGGCAAAAACCTTGGAATCAACCTTGACTCTGCTTTCCTATATCCAATCCTACAGCACCTTCCTTGGTTTTACCGGTGTTCAACATATATCTGTTGAACAAACAACTGATAAAGCTCAGAACACAGCAATCCCTAAGGTGTGAGAAATCATAGCTTTGAGGAGGATTTTGCTGTGGTGGGAAACTGAATTAATGTAGGCATCGGGAGGCCGCCTATGGACAGGAGAGTAAGTTAAGGTGAAAAGCCACTCTGTATCAGGCACATACATATGACTTCATTTGATCCTGTAACTCCATGTGGTGGGTACTAGCATTTATCACTGCTTTACAGCTGAGGTCACAGGCTGCAAGAGACAAAGTTACATCTGAATTCAGGCAATCTAACTCAAGAGTGTAATCTCTGAACCTTAAGCCACCTGCATTCCAAAGGGGAAGAGCTCTAAAGGATGAATTCAGCTAATGAGACTGGGAAGCAAACACCCAGAGAAATGTGGGTCCATCTAGAGTTCTGCTAAAGCAACACACATAAGACCCATCCTGAAACTTCTGTTACTCACCTGTGATAGGCAGGGATTGGAGACCTTTGAGAATAATAGCCAACTAGAGTACTCTACTCAATACATAGGTGAGAAGGCCACTCTGATTCTTAATTAGAGGGGGACCCTAAGAAATCCACTTGACTTCTCTGGGTCTTAGCTGCTTCATTTGTCATTTGGCCAGCCACATCCCACTTGCCAGAAGGAAGGACCTGGGCATGTCCAGCTCTGGGATCTGAGATCTGGCCTCCTCCCCACAGTTACCATGACGCTCGGCCTCTGAGCTCACGGGGATGCCATCCTTATCTAGCCGTTGCTTAAACAGGTTGTGTTCCACATCCAGCTGCTGCTCTCCAGCCACATCCATGGCATCAATGCTCAGATCTGGAAGCAGGAAGTCAGAGTAAGGTACTGGGAATCTAGGACAAGGGGAAGAATCTGGGTTTTGGAGGGTAAGGGGATGCTGGGACTGTCTGGGGTCAGCAGTGAATTAGGGGAAAGAGGCTGTCCTGGAATCCGGTCCAGAACCTAAGGCTGGAGGTGTGAATCTGGAAGCCCACCCAAGAACTTGCAACTCCCACCCCTGGTAGGCACTCACAGGCACAAGGCATGTGCGGAAAAAATACGTCGATGTTGATCTTCAGTTTATCTCCCCGTGACTTGTCCACATAGAGTTCAGGATGCACCTGGAACAGCACTACCTCGGTAAGACTTGGCCCTAAGCCTCTCCTTTCCCACTCCCATCCCTAGAACGCCGAGCCCCGCCCACATACTTGGCCCCGCCCCTTACCTCTGTGGTGAGGTAATACTGCAGCTCCGACAGAAACAGAAGTAGCATGAGAAGGCCACTGACAATGGTCACTGCGGGGAAGGGAGCGAGGGTCAGAAGGGCCTCTGCTCCAATCTCTCAAGCACCCCATAGGCCCGGCAGGATCCAGGCGCCCCGGCCAAACTCTCGGACACCCATGTCCCCGCGACCCCGGCCCCGCCGCAGCCTACCCGTGGCGCCCCCGCAGGTCTTGACCCGGAAGTCCTCCAGAGTCTTGGGGTAGGCATCGAACTGCTTGAGCTTCCCCAGCGCCTCCATGGGGACCAGCCGGAAAGGGGATGCTAGCCAGCCCGCCCCGGCAGCCTCCTGCTTCCGGCCAGGAGCTTGAGCCACGCCCCCGCCCCTTGTGCACGCAGGCGCAGCAATGCGCACGCTTTGCCCCACCCCTCGCTCGTGTTCTCGCTGGGGCCGCCCCGCCCCGCCCACGGGTGCCGGGAGCTGCGGTCTGAATGCAGTGGCGGGAGCTGCTGCCTCCGTCAGGGCAGCCTAGTCTCTTGGCCGGGGCGCCCGGAGGTGACTATGCGGGGCAGAAATAGTAATAGCAGCATTCGCCTGCCTTGACTTAGGAACTGCTCCAAGAGTTTCCCATCAGGCTCCTGGAACAACATGAACCTCCTAGAACAGTGGCTTTCAAGGTGTCCCCAACCAGCAACCTCATCATCGCCTGGGTACCTGGTTAAAAATGCTTTTTGGATCCCGCCACAGGCCTGCTGAATAGAAACTTTAGGAGTGGATCCCAGATGATTCCCTGCAGTTAGTTTGAGAATCACTGCTGTAGAAAGTAGGTGGGACTTTGATCTCCGTTTTCTGAAAGAGAAACTGCCCTGGAGAAGCTCACTGCCCTAGATCACAGCCAGTTCATGGCAGGGCAACCCAGCCACAGCAGTCTCGAATTCCCAATCCACAGAAACTGAAAAATTAAGCCACCAGTTTTGAGGATAATTTGTTACACAGCAGCAGACATACAATATCCCCCCCCCCTCACAGAGAGAGAGAGAGAGAGAGAGAGAGAGAGAGAGAGAGAAATCCTCTTTATCCTCTCTAGTCACGCCTGTTGCAAGTCATTCATTTGCCTAGGGCAAAAAATCTTGGAATCAACCTTGACTCTGGTCTCTTATATCCCGGGTTGTGGTTGATTCCAGCTGGTTTCTTCTGGACCTCAAAGTACTCTGGGAGCCTCTTAGTGCTTCTGAGCATGGCTCATAAAGGTCTTTGGCTCAAATCATTTCAGTGATGTAAGAACAGAACTTTGATAAAAGGTGGCACAGGGGACTGGGTAGTCTGTAGGAGAAATTGATGTGCTGGGTTAGGGAAGGCTTCCACGAAGAGGAGCTGGGTGCCCTGTGCACAGCGGTGTGACTCAGGAGAAGCTGAGCGACATCAGAGTCCCCCTTCTGCCCTCAGGCTTCAGTTTGCTAGGGAAGTGGGAGAAAGAAAGAATGAGCTCATGTTAACTGAAAACTGACAGTATGCCAGCTGTTCTAATCCATTCTACCCTCAGAACAACGCTGGGAGTAGGTGCTGTTTCAAACTCCACTTATAGATGAGGAAGCCAAGAAGTGAATTAAATTGACTTTGTCTGACGTTAATAGGGCAAAGCTGAGGTTCAAAGCCTGATTTTTCTGGCTCCAGGGCCTGGGTCCTTTCTATACATTTGCTACTACCACCAAGTGTGAGTGGCCTGTATTCTCGATGAATGGCCAGGGACATTAGCAGAAATTGTCCTCTACTCTCTGACCTGTGCCCAGTTGGTGCTCTTCCTAACCCTCTCTACTTAGAGGGGCTCCAGGCTTAATGACCCCCCACTCACTCCTTCAGCACACAGTTACTGAGCTCTTCCTGTTTCCCAGATCTCTCCTGAGTTATGGGAATACCATGGTGAATAAAACAGACTGGGCTCATGTCTATCCTCAAAAAGCTTTCAGTCTGGGAAAGAAAGAGAAAGAGATAAACAAGAAATGTATATACATTCCACTTAAAAATGGTTAAGATGGTAAATTTTATGTTATGTGTATTTTACCATATACATGATTGGGAAAAGAATAAATAATAATTAAAAAGCAGGGGTGCCTGGGTGGCTCAGTTGGTTAA
>PITA01029358.1:0-18122 GCA_004023965.1 Spilogale gracilis | reverse complement strand
GATGTGGGACTCGATCCCAGGTCTCCAGGATCATGACCTGAGCTGAAGGCAGTCGCTTAACCAACTGAGCCACCCAGGCGCCCCTGTAATCCTCCTTTTAATTTTGAAGAGTTATAGGAAAGCTCATATTATTTGGAGCAACAGTATTTGTATTTGGGATTTTAAAATTCTTGATTTAAAGAAAATATATGAAATTTCACATTTTTAAGTAGTTTGAATAAGATTCTATCTCGCTATGATATTTGTAAGAAATAACTTTGCAAAAGAAACGTAAAGCCTTTATTATTTCCAGTCTTTTTGTAACTGGTTTAGTGTGGGGTTACCACTAAATCCAAACAGCAGTACACTATGCTCACTCTTTATAATCTTTTGTGGTTGAGAAAAAGAAGTTAGGATTTTGAGCTGATAGGTTTTTTTGAGAGCAGTTTTAGAATCCTGACACTGATATACAGAACTCTGTAATTTAAAAAATTATTTACCTCTGTGTCTCTGTTTTTTTGGTCATACCAAGTTTCTCAAACATTGGCCAAGATCACTAATTATTCATGCCTACTTGGTTTTCAGGGATCCTGTGAACTTTTATGAGGATGTTTCTCCACTTGGGGGAAATACCTAACTTTGAGGCATTCACTTTTGTAAGCCGCAAAAGTGCCTTACATTCATGTGTACTTCATGAGTATTTTAAATTGTGGCCCAGTGCCAATACTGTGTATTGTGTATACGTGTGTGGTATCTGTCAAAATGATTCTTGCAGTTCAGAAAGTTGGAAAATAGGAATATAAATAAATTTATGGCAGCCTACTGATTGGGAAAACTTTTATTACAAAACCATCATTTAGGTGAGACATTTTCATTCATTCCCTTATATATATATCCCATATATATATGCTCTCTCAGGATTAATCTTTCACTCTTCATTCTTTCCTCTTATCTCTCCAAATTTATGTGATAGATGAGTAAGGATATGTATTTTGACTAATAGGAAAAACTTCTGTTTTCTTCCTTTTCATGTCAAGCCTCAGCGCTTACATTGTTTGAGCTACCTCAACCATGAATTTGAAAGACTATATCACCAGCTCATGTTCAAGAAGTAGCACATCCCAGGAATAGACAAGGCAATTATTTGACACTTGGGATGAGCGTTTTGAAAGCATTCAGAAACCACTCACAGAAGAAACTAGCCCTAATGGTTCCTCATAACAACTGATTTCTCCAAGAAATGTGACACACAGGATATTTTTATGTTCCATTACAAGACTATTAGGAGACGGAAACTTTTTACAATTCTCTTTCATAAACAGTGAGATTGCATATATACTAAGCTCTGAAAGATTGAAATTACAAAAATAACTATCTTAATTAAAGCAACCCCTATTCCATTTGGGTCTATATTATACCCCCAAAAAACACAAGTGAAAAAAAATTAATTGAAAGTGTTGTGGATGTGTAGGTTATTCTGTTTGTAAAACACATTTATATTAATTGGATTTTGTTATGTAATACTGATATGCTATTTAAAAGTTTTGTGTATTTCTGAGAAGAAAATTAATATTAAAATATTTTAATGAGCCTTAGTGTTGTGAACATAATTTTTAGTTTCACAAAAACTCTAATTCAAATAAATGTTTTTTGTGTGAAACATGAACTATCCTAGCTTTAAATAGCCAATCTTAAAAAAAAAATGAAAAAAACTCTATTTGTGTATAACACAAAAATGAGGTTTATATTTTAGATAAAAAAGTAGAGCACTTCCGCACTTAACGAAAATGGCTTTCCATTTGGTAATGGTGGCAATATGTGGCTGACCTCAGTGTCATCTTCATACCCTAGAGCACCAGGGAACATTGTTTCTGTTCCATAGCAGAATATATATGTAACATATAAACATACATGCTTTGCAGGAGGTGGGGAGGGGCAATAAATCTAATTGGAGTTTCATAAATAATTACAGTTTCTCTTAGGAAAACATTCTGGTATGCTCTCTCTTACAGGGTTGGGTTTCTGGGCATAAGCCTCCCATAAAGGTTATAGGGCAAATGATCTGAGAGCCTGTTCCAACTTCTTTTCAGCAGGTGGACTGTAAGAGGACCAGAGTTAGCTACAGGAACAAACCATGAAAGTGAGTGACAATGACATTTATTGTTTCCTGTGGCATTGCTTTGGGTGGTTCTGACTGACAGCACTTGTAGTTTTAAATAAACTGGGGAAGTAGAAGAGAGTAAATGGGAGAAATGTTGAGTAAGACCTTCTTGAAAATTCTTTTCAGTGGGAGAATATTAGTGGTACAGTTTTTTATGGCTTTTAAAATTTGAGATGTGCTTAGATTATTCAAGTTATCTCCTAAAAGCCATTCTAAATCCTAAAAAGACAAAATTACTATTTATCAAATAATATAAAATATTAATTTTAACTCAAATCTATGATCAAGTATTATATATCTTCAATACTTCCATTTTTTTTAACTTGAAAGATTTTATTTGAGAGAGAGTACAGGGGAAGGGGCAGAGGGAAAGGGAAAAACAGGCTCCCTGCTGAGCAGAGAGCTCTATGCAGAGACTGATCCCAGGACCAGGGCTCAATCCCAGGACCTTGTGAAGATGACCTGAGCCAGAGGCAGATACCTAACCTACTGAGCCACCCAGGCACCCCAATACTCATATTTTTTTTAAAAAGATTTTATTTTTTTGTGTTAATTTTTATTTTTTCCATAACCCAGCCACCCTATCCCTCCCCCCAGCAACCCTCAGTTTGTAAAAGGATTTTATTTTTAAGTAATCTCTATACCCAACATGGGGCTCAAACTCACAACCTTGAGATCAAGAGTCTCAGCCTCTACTGACAGCCAGCCAGGCTCCCCTGATACTTCTATTTTTTAAAACTTGAAGCAAGTGTTTATAATGGGGTTGAAACATTTTTTTAAAGATTTTATTTATTTGACAGAGAGAGGGAGAGCACAAGCAAGGGGAGCAACAAGCAAAGGGAGAGGGAAAAGGTGAAGCAGGCTCCCCCCTCAGCAAGGAGCCCTATGTGGGGCTCAGTCCCAAGACCCATGGATCATGACCCAAGTCAAAGGCAGACACCTAACTGACTGAGCCACCCAGGTACCCCCGGGTTGGAAATGTTTTATTTAAAAAAATTTTTTTTAATGTTTTGAATAAGTACAACATTCGAAAACTCTAAAGTCCCCAATACTCAATAGAAGAATCTCCTCTAAGTCATCCAGTTCTCGTCCTGATGTAACAAAAATTGTCAGTATCTCTTGCACAGCCTTGTAGAGATTATATACTAAATTCCCACCTGTTTTGTTTTTTTTTTTAATATTTTATTAGAGTGTGAGAGAGCACAAGCAGAGGGAGCTGCAGAGGGAGAGGGAGAAGGCAGGCTCCCTGCTGAGCAGGAAGCTGGTTGCAGTTGGGGGGGGGTCTTGCTCCCACGACCCTGAGATCATGACCTGAGGGGAAGGCAGCCGCTTAATGGACTGAACCACCCAGGCGCCCCCCACCTCCATTTCTTTTACACAAGTGGTAGCATACTCTGCAAACTACATTATAGTCCCTGTTCTTTTCACTTTGCACTGTCTCTTTGATATTGTTCAAGTAGCCTGAACACAGTGGCCCGGTTCTTTCTGAATGGTTTTTGTAGCTTCCATTCTGTGAATTTACTGTTATTTGTTAAAACTGGCCCTCACATCTACTGACGATTATTTAAATTGTTCATTTCTGGGGTACTGTTGTTTTTGCTATAACAGTTCTGCAGTGAATAATTTTGTCTTCAATCATTTTACTTATGAGCAAGTATAATGATAGGACATATTCTTAGGAATTTGCTGGGTCAAAAGGTATTTGTCTTTGCAACTTTGATAGTGTCAAGTTGCCCTTGGTAGCGGTTGAACCAATTTAAGCTCTCATAAATAGTGTACTAGAGTATTTATTTCCCCATATTCTCATGAACATAGTATGGAATCAGACTTTTTGATCTGTGTGAGTGGCTATTCTAGTAGGTAAAAAATTAATAGTATAATTTAAATTATTTTATGAGTGAAATTGAATATGTTTAATATACTTTTTTTTTTTTAAGATTTTATTTATTTGTCAGAGAGAGCAAGCACGAGCACAAGTGGCAGGCAGAGGGAGAAGCTGAGCAAGGAGCCCAATGTGGACTGTATCCCAGTACTCTGGGATCATGACCTGAGCCAAAGGCAGATGCTTAACTCACTGAGCCACCCAGGCATCCCCATACTTAATATATTTAGGAGACATTTATATTTCCTTTTCTGTGAGCCATTTTTTCCTATACTTATCCTTTTTTCCTCTTTCTGTGAGCCATTTTTTCCTATACTTATCCTTTTTTCCCCTTGAGTTTTGGTCTTACTAATTTGTAGGAACTATTTATTTGTTTGTTTATTTAAGTAGGCCCCACATGGAACCCCACATGGGGCTTGAACTCATGACCTGAGATTGAGACCAGAGCTGAGATCAAGAGTCACATGCTTAACTTTCTGAGCGACCCAGGCGCCCCTGTAGGAACTCTTTTAGATATTAAGGAAATGAACTATTTAGAAATGATTTGCAGATATTTTTTCAGTTTGTCATCTGCCTCTTGGCTTACCTTGTGATTTTTTTTTCCATTCGTTTTTAAAAATAGGTTTATCAGTGGTCTAGATTTTATATCATAGTGGAAAGGTCTTTTGTATCCTGAAGTTATAAACAAATTATTTTATGGTTTTAATTTTTTATGTTTAAATCTTTGACACTTCTGCAATTTATTCTAGTGTAGAGTATGGGGTATGGATCCAACATTTTATTCTGGATGGGCCATTTGTCTGGTTGGGATTTTTACGGGTGTCATTCTTGGATTATACTCCACATGCATATGGATCACATTTCTGTTTGCCTAACTCAGAGATCACAACTCAGATGCCTGTAGAGACTAGGCAGGTTACATAAAAGGGTGGAGAGTGCCAGGTAGGGAGTATAGCCAACTGGAAATGGAATGGCATACTTTTCCAAAGAGGGCAGCCACTACCCTCTGCCTGCTGATTGGTCCTTTGCAGAAGTGCAGCAGGGCCCAGTGTTGCTAGATTTTTGTCAAGAGAAGGGAAATCCATTTTTATATAAAATCTCTTGATTTTAAAATGTTAACAATTTTAAGATTTAAATATAGATTTGGATAAACAGAACCCGTCTTCAGGCCAGATTTGGCTCAGAGAAGGCTTCCAATATCCTTGGCCAAGAATGAAACTTCCCACTAACAACTTCACTCTATAATAAAATCAGTCTAGTAGTTTGACAGCCTAGTAGTATACAGCTGGAGTTCCGCAAGAGGAGAGAAAAGTAAAGACAGTCTATATACGCCAAAGCCTTTGCCGTCACTGATTGAAAAGTAACTGGAGAAATACAAAAATTTCAGTTTTTATCCCAAGTACATGGGAATGTGGACGTGACTTTATTAGAAGAAATTCATGGTTCAGTGTATACTTGGATTAGAAAAATGGGTTTTCCAGCTCTGTCATTATGATTTTGCCAAATGACAAATTGGTGTGTGTTTTGGGAAAAGGATAATTGTTGAGTTACTAATCCATGACACGGGTTTTGTTTTTTTTTTTCACCATGCTCTTCCTTTCCCTTTCTCACTGCTGGTGGCTGACCCCACTGTGTGCTGAGGGCTTTCCACGTTTCACATCCTTAAGTTCTCAAAACATGACTCGATGAAATAGTTAACTACCTCCTATATACCCAATAGACATGTACAGCACATGTTAAACATCGAGTCCGGCCCAAATGTCCCCATCCTGACCTGCTTCCCATGACTGCCGTACTGGTTTTCAGAGTGGCACCAAATCAGGATGTCTTGGGAAGCGCGAGTGAAGGAAGCTTTTCTGTAAAACACAGTCATTTGGGTGGTCTGTCTGGAACAGGCCCCCAGCAAGTCCCCAGCACAGGCCGACTCCCACCGCCCGCCCCGGCGCCTCCGCAACCCCGCGACCGGCGGGCGCCTCCGCCAAGCTCCGAGGCGCGCATGCTCCGTGCGGGGCTTCTTGGGCGACCCAGAATAATGAGCGCCGGGCCCAGGGGGCGGGCCAAGCGCGACTGCTGAAGCCCGGAGCTCGGCGGCGGCCCCGGGGCTGCGGCGGCGGTGGCCAGCGCTGTGCGCGCCAGACCGTGGCTTGCTTGCCCGACGCGCACGCCCGCTCTGTCCCCAGAGCCCTCCGGAGGTGACTCGGGCGGGCCGAACGGTGTTGCCTACTGGGAGGGCGGGGGTGAGGCAATGAGTAGACGAGCTGCCGCCGCCGCTCTCCGCCAGCCGCAGCCGTAGCGGGAGTTGGGGCGGGGGCGAGGTCAGCCGTACCCCGCGCCGGGTTGCGAACCCAGACAAAGGAGGAGGAGTCGCCCGAGAAGCGGGCCAGCGCCGCCGGGTCAGGAGGCCGTTGTCTTGGTCGCAGCTGGGGGTCGCCCGGACTCTCCCACCGCCGCGCTTCCTCTGCGGACGCTGCGTTAGGCGAGGCCGCCCGGGCCGAGGAAACCGCCCCCGGAGCTCCCGCCCACTCGCCGGCGCCGCCCCCGAGCCGCCTCGGCCGTATCTGCGGCCCGGGCGGGAGGCGGCGGCGGCGGCCGGCGAGGTGAGGCGGCCCGCGCCCTGCCTGTCAGGCCACCCGCCCGGCCCGGTTCGGTCCGCGGGCCGCCCCTGATGTGGAGGCGCTGCCACCGGGGCCATGCAGCAGGCGCCGCAGCCCTACGAGTTCTTCAGCGAAGAGAACAGTCCGAAATGGCGGGGACTGCTGGTCTCGGCCCTGCGGAAGGTCAGTGCTGGTGCCCAGACGGCCGCGGGGGCCGAGGGAGGTGCCGGGGCGGCTGCGGGCTGCGTCGGCTGAGCCGGGCGGCAGGCGGGCGGGCCGGCTGGCGGGGGGTGGGGGTTGTCCGGCCTGGGGCCCCTGCGAGCTTCTAACGGGGAGCTACACGTCCTCCCTGGTGCTCCTGTCCCGCGGGCCAAGCTGTTGCTCAGTAGCTTGCTGTGGGGGTCTTAGAATTGCCTGCTGCATCCAAAAGGTCGTTTTCTCAAGTTTTTGCCTGGCCCCGGAAGGAAGGTTTTGTTATGATCATAAAACTGGATTTCATGTTGCAGTCATTTCGTCAGGCAACTTCCGCCGTTGGCCAATTTGTTGTCCTCGGGCTGGATTAGGGCAAGAGAAAGTCTCCCTCGTGTTTACATAGTTTCTAAAACAAAAGTTCATTTCCAGACCCGCTAATTACTTTTAATCAGGTTCTTTGGGGATGTTCCCCTCGGCAGTTTGCTTGTCAAGGGTGTCCATTCACTAGGCAGTGCTTTTTTTGTAACATGGATGTGTTTCACGTGTGAAATGTCACTGAGCCGTAATACTCCTTTTACAATTCTTGAGGGAAATTTGAAGTGCTTCTTCACTTCCTGCAAAAGGAATACTACCCGTTTGCAAGAGATTCTCGTAGAAAATTTGGTGTCTCTTCAGTGGGTGCAGCTTAGAACTTGAAATCATTTTAAGGGAGCAAAAAAAGGTGCACCTCATAAAAATTAACCTTTCAAGTTTGGGTGTATACCCTGGGTGCATCTCTCCTGGAGATGATGTGATCTCCGTTTGTGAATTTAGATAATAATCATACTATCATTTTTATAATAAACCTTTTTGTAAGGTCAAGTCAGATTTAAAGACTCAGGGTTAGACCTCGTGCCTGTTGAACATCATTGCCATTGAAGCGAAGGGTTAGTACCATCTGCATTTTGTGCAAAATAACCAAGAATAAATTTTAAATAATAAAAAAACCCAGTAATTTAAAAGACTGCACTTGGAAAATAAATCTTCATATAACAAATTTCTGCAAATGAAAGGAAGAAGTATATTTTAAAGGTGAGAACATTTCCCTCATGTATTTGGGGTTTCAGATTTTCCATCGTTTTCATAATTCTTACAAGGAGCTACTGCCTCCCTTGGGCTAAACACCAAGTTATGTCTTTTTAGAGAACTTGATGGTGGAGGTAATTAAGGGCGGTTATCATTTCACTGGTATACTAGGTGTTGAAGTTAATTGACTTTACTTCTGTAGGCAGCCTGATTCTACAAGGAGAGGAAAAGAAATGCAAGTGTGCTGAGTAGTGATAATGAACTCTGCCCCTAGTGGAAAAGTAAAGGGGGCTATGCTCAGATGGTAATTGACTCTTTTGTGAGTAATTGCACTCAACAGAAGATGAGTGCAGTTATCAGGTAGGCATGTATTTTTGGCAGTGTGATGCAGGTAACTAATTACTGGTACTTTCTGGGGGTAGCAAATAGCATTTGAGTGTGTTTTGCATAATTTATTCCATAGGTAGTTTTAACCCTAATAATGCTGCATGAGACAGATTTACTTCTTCAGGTTAGGGTGGAAACAAAGCCAGAACAAGTATTCTAGTCCATTGCTTTGAGACTGTTACTTTGTATTTATATGCTATGCTTGCTTACCTGGAGCTCAGGTGTCTTTTAGATCTGTATTGTCTTGTACCACAGTTATCATAGATCCTTTGCTTATGGAATAAATACATCTAAGAAAATTTGGTCTTTTGCAGTGAACTCAATTCAAAACAATTTCTATTTAATTAATTTACTGTTATTACAGAATTGAGATATAGTCCCGTGGAAGACATTTTTTATATTTTTGGAAAATTTTTGGTGTTAATAATAACTGGATTATGTCCAGTTTTGTGGCATTTGGGTATTTGTGGTATTGCAACATAGGTTTATAGTGCCTGCTGAGAGTTATTGCTCATGAGGAGCTCAAGGTTCACTCTTTGTAGGATGTTTTACTTTCTGGTACATACCTGCCAGCCATACCTTTGTACAATGAGAAATCCTGCCATTTCGAGGGAGGTTCTGTCTTAAGAACTTGGCTTGCTTCCTTCCTCCATCTAACAGTTACAGACTACTAACAGTAGTAGTGGTAGCAGTAGTATTGGACTACTAGGATTTTTCTCCTCCAGTTGGCTTTTTCCTCTATTGAACATGTGAAATACTTCATTTAACTTTTTTCTTTTTTCCCTTACTTTTATCCCTGTATTTTTTAAATTGAAGTATAATTGACATTAATATTTATTGAACACATTTTAGGTACCTGGCACCATGCTGGAACTAAGATGAAATAAAAATGGTTAAAAGCCATGCTCTAAAGTGTTTACTGTCTACACTGAACATTCCAAACTTTTTAGTTTTGGTTTATATAAATGAAATAGCTAGCAATTAGGAGCCCAGAGTTATGTAAGGAATATCTATATGTGTGAAAAGAGCAATGTAGTTTAATTGGCTCTATCAGATTCTACTTGGGCATCTTGGTGGAATCTGTGAAACTTAAAGTATAATTGAAAGGTAAAATCATGACTCATGCAAATATAAATGAACGTGTGTCAGTGATTTTGATTTAACTTATTACCTAATAGGAGAACTCATAAGTTAATGTTAAAGCTACATCATATGAAAATTTTAGGAGGGAGGTATTTATATACAATTTAATAAAGGAATATTAAGGTAAGATTATTGGATTAGATACAAAATTAGTTAATATCCTATGGGAACATAAACAGTAATTTTTGAATTGTCTTTTTCACTGATTTGAAATTATTTGCATCTATGGGACGCCTGGGTGGCTCAGTTGCTTAAGCAACTGCCTTCGGCTCAGGTCATGATCCCGGAGACCCGGGATCGAGTCCCACATCGGGCTCCCTGCTCGGCGGGAAGCCTGCTTCTCCCTCTCTCACTCCGCCTGCTTGTGTTCCCTCTCTGGCTGTGTTTCTCTCTGTCAAATAAATAAAATCTTTTAAAAAAAAAAATGAAATTATTTGCATCTGTACCAGACAAAAATCTCATGTTAATCTTACAGATTTATGAAATAATCCAGTTAGTAGAGAGTATGCACAGGTTTGAGCACAGCAGTGTACTGAAAGATACCTAGTAATCTCTTTTGCTTATTTTCAAGTTTCGGCTAATTTTTATGAAAATCAGGTTATAGGGAAAGTCACCATGGTTGACCCTCAAACCACAGGGGATTTTTTAAAACTAACATTAAATATTTATTTCACTACATAGAACCACAAACATGAAAAATAGATGTATGGAAAAATAATTTTGGAAAAAGAAATGTGTTCTTTAGTTTTTTGTTCTTTAACTTTTTTTTTTTTTTTTACTTTTAAAACAACTTCAGGTAGAGCATTTAATAAAGAACTACAAAGGGTCAAGCAGAGGGAAATGACACTTCTAATGGATAATACATAGATTGTTAACATTACTGCTAAATTATGTATCTTCCCTAAAAGAGCCAGAAACATAAGTGCCTTCACCACTATTCCCGAAGACGTTGAAGCTGTCATATTACTTAGGAGGGATAAAGAATATGGGATATACTCGTAAATACAACTTATTACCCGTGTCTTTGAAATGCCTTTAGTACTTTGTGTGCCTTCTATTGATTGTATGCTGAAAAAAAATCAGTGTTAGCATTGTACACATGGAAACATGCCTTAAAATCATTTTATCAGATTTTTTAGTCTTTATTGTTTCCCTCGTAGATGCCTTTTCTGTTGGGTTTTCTTCACTGGGCTAAATGTGGAAAAGAAATGTCTGTTGTCTTTCTGTCTGAGTTAAGAATGTCACAGAGTGTTAGAAAGAATTGGTTGAATTGTTCCTGACTCTAATTCAGGTTAAATATGAATTCCCCGCCCCAAACATTACAGTTTGCTCTTAGATAACTGTCTAAAATATAAGAGATATGATGTCTAATTAATTATAGCAGTCTGTGGCAAGGAAGAAGAGGGTAGGAGGTTTTGGTTTAGAAATGCTTCTGTGAACTCTGAAAGATTCTGGTGTTTCAGCCTTTGTACTGTCTCTTGGAGCCGTATTAGAAGACTGCTCTGGATCTTTCTGGGGCCCCGCAGAAAAGTATAGGGTGCTTTGAGAAAATAAAATTGGTGTCTCTGATACAAGAGGGTCAAGGAGGGCTTCTCTAGGGAAGTAACATTTGTGCTGAGTTCTGGAGGGTATATTCAAATATTTATTGAGTGCTTCCTGGGTGTCCTGCCACTACCTTGGATACTGTGGTTGTACCGAGGGGCCTGCTCCCAGAAAGCTTCCTATCTAAAAGTCTGTGTGGAAGAGGCTTGGGAAGGACAGACAATAAAGAACAATTATCTGAAAGATCAATAGAAATTAACAAGACAAAGAAAGAGGGGAGAAAGGATTTGAGGCTTAGGGAAAGGTAGGAGTGTGACTTGTTTTAAAGATCTAAGACCAAGTGAAAAGGAGAGGCTGGTTGGTAGAGAAACTCTCAAGGTTTCAGCTTGAGAGTAGGAAGCCCTGTAGTGTTATTTATGTAACAAAATAATTAGAGTAACTTGATCAAAATTGCTTTTTAAAAATATCACTCCAACTGAAAGCTAGAAATGAATAGGATATCCTATGATTTTTTTTGTGACGTCAGGCCTGTTCTGGATTTCCTAAAGCCACTGACTAAAACAGTAGAACTCCAGGGAGTCATTTGGAATTATTCCAAACTAATAATGACCCAAACTGACCCAAGGGGTTCAGCCAGAACTAGATGAGCATTAGGAGTGCATTTTAACTTGCTGCATTTAGCTCCCTGTCAGCCATGATTTAGTAGCCATCCTCTATTTTCAGTTTAATTTTGGTATGGTATATTTGGAGCAATAATATTCCATTAAAGTGTTTTATGCTGACTACCCAAAGCAGTACCTGTGTTACCACTTGACATAAATCAAGTGTATGTCTTTTATATTAACCATGGCCTCTCTTTCAAGGGAACAGTAGTTTGATTATATTGTCTGTTAGCCTGCATGTTTGAATCAGGAAGGAATTTTAATGGAACTAATGGATTTAACATTATCTCATGTAGTCACGTTAAAAATTAACAACCTAAAAAAAAATTAAAAAAAAAATTAACAACCTAAAACTCTTTTCTTATTTTACATGAGAACATATGATAGTAGAAAGCCTTTGAAAGGTGTAACGTCTTATACACTGTACATTTTAATGTGTAGAAATGAAGCAACACAAAAAAGTATCAAGATCTAGATGTGAGCACTAGTATTGTCTCTTCCAAATAAAGTTTTCATTCTCCCTGTTTTCTTCATTAAATCGCTTTGTAAATTCAAACATCACGTCTTACATAGCACTTTCTAATTCTTTCCTAACCTACCCATTAGCAACATTTGGCAGTTGAACTCCCTCTTTCTTGAACTCCTTTCCTTGTTTGGCTTCCAGGACACCAACCTCTGCAAGTTTTCTCCTGGCTATTTCTTTTAGGTCCTTTCCTTTGTTGAGTCCTCCTCTTCTTCCCAAACTGCATTATCCTGACCTCCCCAGAGCTTAGTATTTGGACTTCTGTTTCTATTTACAGTCATTTGTAGATCCCATCCAGCCTCATGGCTTCACATGCCATCTGTATCTGATTTTCATATTTTTATTTCAGGTTCAGACCTCTCTCCTGAGGTTGGGTAATCAATTTCTTTCTTGAAACTTCCACATCTCAACTAATACTGACCTCCTTCTCTTCCCCCACCTCACCCCAAACCTGCTGCTTTTGTAGTGTTTCCTATATCAGTAAATGGCTAGCTACTGCATCCTTCTAGTTGCTCCAATTAAAAATCTGAAGTTATTCTTGAATCCTGTCTTTCTAATATATGTAATCTGTCAGCAAATCATTTAGGTCTACTTTAAAAACTGTAGCTATACTTAACCACCATTTCCTAACTCTTCCACTTCTACCACTTGGGACCAAGCCATTACCAATCTCCTGGAGTGTTAAAATAGCCTATAACTGGTCTCCTCTCGTCTGCCCTTGCTCTACTATTCAGTCTTTTCTCAAATGGCAGATAAGTGAGATCTTGCCATTCCTTTGTTCAAAACTCTGCTTCTCAGAATAAAAATCTAAGTCCTCTGAATAGGTTATTATACTCTGATGCTACGAGTTGCCTTTACGTCTCTAACTTCATTTACTTCTCTCCCTTTTTTGGTTTGCTCCTTCCCCACAGTGGCTTCCTTGTACTCACAGACATATTCGAATGTGTAGACATTTTCTAATCTCAGAGCTTTTGTACTTGCTGTTTCTTCTGCCTAGAACAACCTTCCTGCTGATTAAAAACATGACTATTCCTTATACCTTCTTTAAGTCTTCAAACATCATTTTGAAGAGGCCTCCTCTTGGAGCCTCTTTAAAACCACTACATCCCCTGCTTCCTGGACAATCCTATGTAGATGTTCACAACATAACCCAACCCAAGCTTATTATCATTGTTCAAAACCTCCAGTATAAATGATATACTCATTTTTCAAGCCAGAAACCTGGTCATTACCCTTTCCTTCCTTCTCACATCAGATTCACATCTCATCAACATTGAGTCTTGATTCTTTCTCCTAAATTAGAGGGTTTTTGTTTTTGTTTTTGTTTTTTGGCTTTTTTTGCTATGTATCCCCCAAATAATTTTTTTAAAGACTTTATTCATTTATTTGACAGAGAGATCACAAGTAGACAGAGAGGCAGGCAGAGAGAGAGGAGGAAGCAGGTTCCCTGTAGAGCAGAGAGCCCGATGCGGGCCTTGATCCCAGGACCTGAGCCGAAGGCAGAGGCTTTAACCCACTGGGCACCCCCCCCAATAATTTTTTAATTGCATGTTTTTATGTCGGCATATAAAAATTTTCATCTTCAAGTTGAAGTAGTTGTAGAAGATATAATTTTATGTGTTCTAAATACTGATGATTTAAAATAAAAGTTCCATCAGTCTTTATTTTTTTTAAGATTTTATTTATTTGAGAGAGAGAGTGAGAGAGAGCACAAGAAGGGGGGGGGTGTCAGAGGGAGAAGTAGACACCCTGATGAGTAGAGAGCCCAACTTGGGGCTCGATGCCTGGACTCCGGGATCATGACCTGAGCTGAAGGCAGACACTTAACAGTGCCCTGCATCAGTCTTTTAAATATATCCAGTGAAATCTAAGTACCATAGCATGTTGATATCCACCATTGATCCTTTTAAAATATACATGACAGAGTGCTTTTTTAAAAATGTTTTTATTTTAATGCCAGTTAACATACAGTGTTATGTTAGTTTCAAGTGTACAATATAGTGATTCAACAATTCCATGCATCCAGTTCTCATCATGGGAAGTGTACTCCTTAATCCCCATGACCTAATTCATCCATTCCCTCCATCGTCTTCCCCTTTGGTAACCATCAGTTTGTTCTCTATAATTAGGAATCTCTTTCTTAGAGAGCCTGAGTGGTTCAGTTGGTTAAGGTCATGATCCTGGGGTGGAGGGATCAAGCCCCACATCAGGCTCCCTGCCCAGCAGGAGAGCCCGCTTCTCTCTCTCCCTCTGCCTGCCCCTCCCCCTGCTTATGTACTCTCTGTTAAATAAATAAGATCTTTAAAAAAAAAATCTGTTTCTTGGTTTCTCTTTTTATTCCTTTTGCTCATTTGTTTTATTTCTTAATTCCACATATGAGTGAAATCATATGGTATTTGTCTTTCTCTGACTTATTTCACTTTAGAATTACACTCTTGCTTCCTCTGTGTCATTGCATATGGGACCAGAGTGCTTTTTTAACAGCTGGAAATTTTACATTATTCTTTTTTCTCTGTGAACTTTTCATTCCATTTCCTCTGCATAATTATATTTTAATACAATATGTTTATGCTTAAAAGTCTTTGATCTCTCCTTTATATTTACACTTTCCGCAACAACGAATATGCTGTATATAGAATTTTTAAAAATTTCCTCAATGACCATGAAGCATCAAAATGTTTCTTTTAGGGTGCCTGGATGGCTCAGTCAGTTAAGTGCCTTCTGCTCAGGTGATGATCCTGGGGTCCTGGGATTGAGCCCCACATCAGGCTCTCAGCTCAGCAGGGAGCCTGTCCCTCTCCTTCTGTCCTTTCCTCACCAACCCCCCACTCATGCTCTCTCTCTCATGCCCTCTCTTCTCTCTTCCAAATAAATAAATAAATAAATAAATAAATAAATAAATAAATAAATAAATAAAATCTTAAAAAACTTTCTTTTAGGATTAATTACTAGTAAGACATAGTTGATCAAAAAAGCATACATGTGATGAATTTTGAAAAATTAGTAATTATAAAGCTTTATTGAATATGTGTTATTCAGTGACATCTATGTAGCTCTTTACATGGTTTTTAAATTAGGTCATGTTTCATGGGTGACTATTATTGCTGGAATGAGATAAGGTTTGCTCTTGCCCCACCGTGAATCACAGTTCAGCATCAATTCTATTCCTGTTTCCCATTTCTGTAGATATAAGCCCTGAGAACCCTTGTTAACATAAATAGAAGAAAAATTTTAAGCAATCAAGTTCATTTTTTAAATGTTTTTCAAATTATGTGACAAAAATTGTATTGTTATCTATCAAAAAGTTAGTCTTAATGATGTATCAGCCAGTAAGTTATTTAGGTTCTCCTGCAATTTTGTTTAAAAAGTTGGAAAGCACCTGACTTGCAGAATGATTTGTTGCCTGGTCTTGAGAGCTATTCACTTTTTCATTTTCTAGCTTTTCCAGGACATGCCAAAAGACTAATAATTGTAACTCTTACTTTTTTGCTTAGAGATACTTTGTTTAGTTCAATATATACAGGAAAAATTGGGAAAATGAAAACAATATTAACTTTAGTATACTTTAGCTATGATGATATTTATTAATAACATGTATTTTTACCTTACATATTCTTTAAACATATTTTTCTTTTTTTTTTTTTCAAATATTTATTTATTTGACAGAGAGAAACACAGCGAGAGAGGGAACACAAGCAGAGGGACTGAGAGAGGGAGAAGCAGGCTTCCCGCTGAGCAGGGATCCTGATGTGGGGCTTGATCCTAGGTCTCCAGGATCATGACCTGAGCTGAAAGCAGTCGCTCAACCAACTGAGCCACCCAGGCGCCCCAAACATATTTTCATTGAATCGTTGGAGCTATCTAGTTCATTGCATTCATTTTCTATTGCTGCTTAACAAATTATTATAAGCTTTGGGGGCTTAATACAGCACAAATTTATTGTCTCCATTTCTGTAAGTTTAAAGTCTAGGCAGTTTTAGCTGGGTTCTCTGCTTAGGGTCTCAATCAAGGTTTTGGTTGGGGCTGCAGTCTCATCTGAGGCTTGGGGTCCTCTTCCAAACTCATGTGGTTATTGGCAGAATTCATTTTTCTTGCAGATGTATGTCTGAGACCCTCAGTTCCTAGAGGCTGCTGCCATTCCTTGCCACATGACCCTCCTATAACATGTCAGTTTGCTTCTTCAAAGCCAATAGGAATGCATCTGCTGCTGCTTATCTCATACTTCTAGATGTGCTTTTAAAGGACTCACCTGATTTGGTTCAGGCCTGCCCAGGATGATAATCTTTCTTTAAACTCAAAGTCAACTCATTAGGGACCTTAGTCACTTTTGCCTTATGTGGTAACTTGACCATAGGAATGATAACCCGTCATATTCACAATTCCTGCGCACTCTCAAGAGGAGTACATAGTGCATGCACATCAAGGGGTGGGAATCCTAGGGGCCACCTTAGAATTCTGCCTACCACACTCATTGATTTATTGTAAAATATCTACCACATAACCAAATTGATATGGTTAGTTTTAATTGTCAAGCCAACACTTAGTTTTTTGGGTCAGATGAATGTGTTAATACATGCCACATGCAAGCCATCTCACTTCTGAATTCTAACTGTAAGAAAAAAATAGTTAAGATGTGAAAACTTGCTTTGAATTTTTTTGCCTGAGTGAAATAAGGTAACGTTGCCTTTTAGTATTTCTTCTACTTTTTAAAAAATTATTTTATTTACTTGAGGGAGAGTGAGAGATTATGAGCAGGGTGGAAGGGGTTAGCTCCCCACTGAGCAAGGAGCCTGATGCAAGACTCATTTTGGGTCCTCATGACCTGAGCCAAAGGCAGACTCTTAATTGACTGAGCCACTCAGGTGCCCCTGTGGTAGATGATCTTTAAGAAAGTGTACAGATGGTAGTTTTAGTAGTATGCTGAAGGGAGTAATACAACACAATTGGCCCAGGGAGTCTTAAACTTTGAGTAAAGCGCATTTAGAATAGTGATATTTTCCTAGTTCACAGGGGAAAAAAGCCAATATTAATTATTTTAATTTCAACTTTATTTTTCACTTATAAGTTTTTCTTAAGTCTGTGATGCAGTGCCTGCTGTTTATTTGATAGTGAGTAATGGAAGATTGTAAAACAAATGATCAAGAGATATAGAGAGTTTTGACAGGGAAAAGTGTTTATGATACTTTTTGTTTTTTCTTAGAGGTGTGTACCTGTAGTTTTCAGTTTTATAGTCATCTTTACTAATATCACTCCTACTTTCTATGATGCAATATTAGTCTCAATATTTTCATATTCTTCTAGGAGCACTGTGACTTCCAAATGCTTTGCCACTGGAACAATTTGGGAACCATTGACTTAGCCTCCACTTTTCTTGGCTTAACAGGCTGCCCTGCCTACATGAGAATGTACTTACAGATCATGTGCCAGTTCATTGCATTCAGGGAAAATTTTAATGACAAAAATTTTAGCCTCCACTAATAGTCTTCTCTACATGTTTTATTTTATGGTAAATCCTCATGTAATATTAAACTAAATAGAGTGAGTTTTTTTTTTTTTTTTTAAGATTTTGTTTATTTATATGACAGAGAGCGGGAGAAGGAACACAGGGCAGGGGAAGTAGGAGAGTTAGAAGCAGGCCTCCCACTGAGCAGGGACCCTGGTGTGGGGCTCACTGTGTCCCAGGACCCTGGGATCATGACTTGAGCCAAAGGCAGACGCTAAATGACTGAACCAGCCAGGTACTCCTACAGTGAGATGTATGGCCTGTACTTACCTCCTTTTTAAATAAAACTACATTGATAACCCCTCAAAAAAGTTCCTAATTAAGAGCTCTGAATGTAAGTGAGAAGTGTAACAGTGGGAATTGAGCACAGAGTGGGAATGTCCTCATGTTTAATGTTACATGAGATAACTGAGTCTCATGGTACATATCCAGTGAAATAAAAGCAAATTTTATGGAGCTCTCAATATTTCCCAGTCCCCAGGCTTCAGT
>PITA01029357.1:0-17904 GCA_004023965.1 Spilogale gracilis | reverse complement strand
CGGTTCCCAGACTTCACCTCGCGGATTCCCAGCGCTTTACTCCCCACCGCCGCCTTGGCGTGGCCGCAAGTTCTGCGTCCTTAAAAGGAGGCGGTTTCCGTCCCGGAGAGGCGGTTGTTGGGAGGCAAGCCTCACAGTGTGTGAGGCCTCAGGTTCAGCTTCTTTTTCGGTGGTGGCGTTGGGGGAGGTTAGGAACCGGGACTGCGTCACTTTAAGAAAAAGATTTCAGGATTCTAAATGCAAAATTGCTACGGAATGTCCCTGGGCCTGGCCCCGAAGCTTGGGACTCGCGGTATATCCGCCCTGGAGGGCTGCAGTGGGCTCTCCTCCTGGTCTGAGCCCTGCGCTGAGGAGCTCGCAGGATGTCTGGGGACACCCCCCCCCCCAAATCCTCCCCCGCCGGGTGGTTTCCATTGTCTCTAGGCTTTGGTTGCGACGGGAACGCTGGGACGGCAGAACTGAGCAATGCCCGTTAGGTGTGAAAGAAGGCTTTTCTGGGGTTCCAGTTAAATGGTGTTTGTGTATACCTGCGATGTTAGTCGTAATTGGGTTTGCCTGGGAAGCACCACCTTAGGTCGGGATCAGAGAGCGACGGTAGATGCGTCGCCTAGGGGTCTGCTAGCCACTTGCAGAAATGACTCCCTGTACTTTCTCTGCGTTGTGGAAGATTGCACAGTGCTGTGCACACAAAGAGACGTTACTAAAAACTTTTTGGTTTTCGGTTTTGGGGTTTTTTTTAGTTACATGAGAGCCTCGGATACTCGCAGGCGAATGAAAACAGCTGAATCCTGAATCTAATCAAATTTATTTTATAATTTGAGGCTTGAATTAGGCCTATACTGTCCTCCTCACACTATCCCCTCTGTATATGTATGTATCGCGATTACTACCTGTTATGTTTTAATGAATATTTCACTCTAAGCGCACATAACCACTTTTTCAAAATACATCAACATCCACATAACTATGGCAATGCAATATTCCAACACTCATATTTGTTTCTACCATTTATTTTTTGCCCTGATATCCTAAAAACAAGTCTAAAATTGATAAAGCTCTCTTTAAAGTTTGAGTAACTGAGGTAATAATGCAGCACTATTTCAAAGAGTTGTTTATGTGCTAGTTACAGAGTAAGAAACCCCTAAGTCATAGTTTATAGTTATTTATATTTGGTAGTATATAGTTATGTCTGCATTTATATATGTATCATGGCTTTCATTTGTTCATAAAAATCTGCATGCAATTTCTTCTGTATATTCTGTGAATTTATATTTTATATTAATCACTTGCTTTCGTAGCATAGAAGAAGGAAAATGAACTGTATACTATAAGAATTTATAATAGCACTTTAATGTTGCCACAATTGGTATGATGACGTTGTGAAGGAATTCCCTACGGACTAGGTCCACTGTAGATGGTATCCAGGGCTAATGTTAGTGCCTAAATTGCCTTGCTCCCGTAGAGCGATAGGTTTCCACAAAACTGGCAAACTACTATCAACAGCAGCCCTCATCAAGGACATTGGTAGTATTTCAGAATTAGTAGTTTTCTGAATATGTTGTAGTGCTTATCCACTGCAATTCCAAATTGACCTGCTCTCTGTATATCATTTAACACTGTTGATCTATAATTCATTACCTGAGCACACCAGGAGAGGCAGTGTTGTGAATTGCACACTGGTAAGCTACTTGGTGAACCCATGCTTTGTATGTTTAATGTGCTCAATTATATTTAAGATCCAGCTAGTCTGGGGTTTGTGCCTGGTTTTCTTTGACAGTATGGGTTGTTATCTGAAGGTTGCAGTTGATGACCTTTTTATACCATATTAATATGTTTGCTGCGGCTACCAAGAGCTTTGTCAAGCAAGTTGGAGATGGAGGGAGATTAGTTCCTGTCCCAAGCCTCAGTGAGGCTGACAAATACCAACCTCTAAGTCTGGTGGTAAAAAAGAAGCGATGCTTTCTCTTTCCTAGATATAAATTTACTTCAACACCTTTTACACTGAAAGATATTCTTCTAGGAGACAGAGAAATTTCAGCTGGTAAGTTTAAATATCTGTTTGGGCATGACTACTCATTCAGTTATATTACTGACATTCTAAACATCAGTTGTATATACTAAGATTTGTAATATTTGCACGTTGATTAAAACAGCTTTTATGATAGTATTATTAAGATTAAGAATAGGATCTAAATTTATGTAGTATCAAATCTGTATTGATTGAGTGATTTTCTAACCTATTTTGTGAAATTTATTGTGTAATTTTATTTCAAATATTTTATAGACTGTTTTAACTGAATCAAGTTAGAATATGGCAAAATAGTATATTTCTTCATCTATAAAGTGGTATATTAGTTTTACCTATCTTCCAGGATCAAATGAGATGAAAGTAATTTACATTTATTTCTTATGACTCAGTTATTGTAATTGGTCAACTGAAATGTATTTTACAGGTTAGATTAGAAAATGAATTCACATTTTGACAAATTATTTGTTATAAACACTAGTTTATCTTTCAACCACTCAGTAGATCTTAAGAGCTAACAAAGTTCTTTGGTGGAACAAAGAACTTGAGTTTCCTTTCAAAAACTCTATTTTTTTTTTTGCTGTTAAATTAATTGAGTTGCTATTTTATTTTTTAATTAAAAATTTTTCGTTAATATTTTAATAGCTTTATATGGTGACAGATGGTAGCTACATTTTGTGGTAAGTATGACATAACACATAAATTTGTTGAATCACTATGTTGTATACCTGAAACTCATGTAACATTGTGTGTTAACATTGTGTAACAGTGTGTGTTAACTGTACCCAAATGAAAAAAATTAATCTTTTATAGAAGAGTTCATTTTCTAGCAGGAGTGATATTTTACATGTTTTAAGATGTTTACCTGTTTTGGGCCCCTGGGTGGCTTAGTTGGTTAAGCGTCTGCCTTAGCTCAGGACCCTGGGATCAGGCCTCACATCAGACTCCCTGGTCAGCAGAGAGCTGCTTCTTCCTCTGCCTGCCTCACCCCTTGCTCCTGCACACTCTCTGTCTCTCTGTTAAATAAATAAATAAAAATCCTCAAAAAAAAATGTTTGCATGTTTTAGCAATAAAGTCATAATTTATGTAAATATTTTATTTTAATGAGTTGCTATTTTAAATCTTGACTTGAAATGTCACCTTTCTCAACATTTATGTAATGGGAGTCTTAAATAGCAAATTAATGCAGTACTATAAATAATCTATATTAGATGAAGTCAAGACATTTAAAAATATTGATTTCCTTTTCATAAAGGTATTTCATCATATCAGTTACTGAATTATGAAGATGAATCAGATGTTTCACTCTATGGGAGGCGAGGCAACCATATTGTGAATGACGTTGGGATTAACGTCACTGGATCAGACTCTGTAGCAGTAAAAGCTTCATTTGGTGTGGTGACCAAACATGAAGTGGAAGTCTCAACATTACTCAAGGAACTTACTACACGGTCAGGAGACCAATACTTAATATGCTTCAGTGTTTTCATTAAATATCTTAACTGTAAAAACTTCCTTATAAAAAATGCTGAGGGGTGCCTGGGTGGCTCAGTTGGTTAAGCGACTGCCTTCAGCTCAGGTCATGATCCCGGAGACCCTGGATCAATTCCCACATCGGGCTCCCTGCTTGGCGGGAAGCCTGCTTCTCCCTCTCTCACTCCCCCTGCTTGTGTTCCCTCTCTGGCTCTGTTTCTCTCTGTCAAATAAATAAAATCTTTAAAGAAAAAAAAGAATGCTGAAAACATTCAGGTTATATATATTATCTAATGCAATTTATTTGTTTTATTTGTTTTAAATACTACAGATTAGCAATATATCTGGACTTTGGATAAGGGTAGATATCCAAAATTACTTGGTTTAAACAGACTTTTTAATTGTTCCACAAAATTGCTTTGGTCCTGTACACAGTTGCTAAATTATTAGATTAAAAGAATACACTGGGGTACCTGGGAGGCTCAGTCAGTTAACTGGCCAATTCCTGATTTCAGCTCAGGTCATGATCTCACGGTTTTGGGATTGAGCCCTGTATTTAGCTCTGTACTTGGTAGGGAGTCTGCTTGAGGATTTTTCTCTTTCCTTCTCCCTCTGTCCCTTCCTCTGCTTACACTCTCTCTCTTGCAAATAAATAAATCCTTTAAAAAAAATACACTAATCTGCTTGCAACACTATACTAAGGGAATCTGTTCTAATGGAGTCCTACAATAAGCATATTTTAAGAAAAGTGAAAGGAGAGGTAGATTACTTGTGGCTATTGAGCATATTTTCTGATTTGTATCAGACCTGCCTTGATTTATTTTTAGTTAAGGTGGACCATGAATAACACATGACAGCAAGAAATGTACTCAATTATATGTAATTAAATGTGATAAGTTCTTGTAAATAGCTCTGTTCTTTATTTTAGAAAAATTAATTTTGACCACAGCTTGATACGTCAGACAAGGAGCAGCAGAAAGGCAGTATTGTGTGTGGTCATGGAAAGCATTCGAACCACACGGCAGTGCTCGCTGTCTGTGCATGCTGGAATTCGTGGCGAAGCCATGCGGGTAAACCACACCCATCGTTTTCTCATACTAAAAATGTGCAAGGGGAATTTTTAAAAACTATTCAATTTGTAATGAGATGTGTGTATTTTGTCAAATATTGAGATTAAAGAACTACAAGTGTATATAGGAATTTTCACAGTAATGGTTTTGTTCTAGAATTTTTTAAAAAATCCAAGAAAACTTCGGTTCTCAATGTGTAATATAATGCAAACAAAACACTAATCCTTATGAAATAATGTGTACTGGAGTCCCTTCTATAACTATTTAAATGATGTTTTAAGAATAAAATTTGAATGGTTATATTGAATTCTTAATTTTATTTTTAAGTGATGTACTTTATACTTAAATTTTTTAAAAGTT
Source organism: Spilogale gracilis (assembly GCA_004023965.1). Lineage (NCBI taxonomy): Eukaryota > Metazoa > Chordata > Mammalia > Carnivora > Mephitidae > Spilogale > Spilogale gracilis. The sequence continues at coordinate 12,974 of PITA01029357.1, read as the reverse complement.
GATTTTATATTATCTTAACTTTTCTAAAATAATATTGTGAATGGCCAAACAAGCTTCATTCAATGTTAAAATACCTAAAAAAAACCCACAAAACCTCTTGGAAGTTGTGTTTGTTCTCAGGTTAGTATTATTTGTCTTTGTTATTAAGATAGTAATGACTGGATTAGGCTTACTAAAATCAATTGTAAGAAAGTTCAATGAAAAACTTTTTAAATCTTTGCCAATAAACGTTCTGTTCAGTGGCTACATTTAGCTGTCCATTGAGTTGTTTGACATTGAATCGTTCTAGGGGCACGAATTGAAACATTTCTTTAATTGTTGGAGATTATTTTGGTAAATAAGTTGATGATTGCTTTGGAAAGCTGCTGAAAATTCTAGGAGCTTTGGAACAATTGACAGACTAGGCTAAAAACAAATGTAGCTCTTAAACAGATGGTTTGTGATTGAAAGGAAAAGGTTGTCTATGCCAGAATCACTGTTGTAGTAGCACTAACCATTGGCCCGATTACCAAGGTTAATGGGAAAGTGGTGAGTGGTATTCCTTAGATCTTGAGACCCCATTGGACCAATTTGGACTTCTGGTATAAACAGTTAAATTCAATGGGATAATTTGTTTTTGTCTTAATAGTAAGATTGTATGGAATGTTTTGTGTCTCAAGAAGCTATTCTTATGTGTTATGTTCCTTAATGATGTTATTTACTTATTTAATATAGTTTCATTTTATGGATGAACAGAATCCCAAGGGAAGGGACAAAGCTATTGTTTTTCCAGCACACACAACCATAGCTTTCAGTGTTTTTGAACTCTTCATTTACTTGGATGGTGCCTTTGGTAAGTGAATGATTTGCATGAAACACTGAAATTATTATACTTTAAAGAAGACAAACACATACACACTCTATGTAATTGTGGAAGAATGGTACTCTTAGCACTGTCAATCTTATGCTTCAGTCACTTCGCTGGGAAAGACCTTCTGGTCCTACTTACTCACTACCTCTTTTCTGCTTGGTGAAAGCTGCAGACTCCCTACCACCCCACTTACGATTATAGATAAAAGCTCAAGTGCAATCCACTGGCAAAGTATTCCTTGACTTACAAGGGGAGATAAGAAATTATCTTCTAATATGTCGTTTTTGATAATGACAAAAAGAAGAGTAGATAGTTAAGAGTAGATAGTTAAGATGCCTTTTGGTGTCAGGGCGTCCAAACTAAGATACCCAAAGACAAACTCTTTTCAGTTCTACCTCTCATAGACCCAACTTCCCCCAAACCCTCCCTAAAAAGTAACTTTGGCAGTATAAACACTTACCCTAAAATTGTCTTTTCATACCTTACAGAATACCTAGTATATCTTTTTTTTTTTAATACCTAGTATATCTTATATAATACCTCAGTGCAGCTCACTTTAGACTTTGAAATTTCACAGGTCTTTAAGATTAGGAGGCCAGCTACTAGGTGGCTAGGCAAGTGACTAGGCAAGGGAGCCCCCTAACCATGGTAATTTATAAACATTTTTAGACCTGTTTTTGTTTCTGTAGTTGTGTGGGTGGAGAGAACAGAAGTTCAGAAACATGACAAAACATGCTAATTACAGTCTTTTTTGGGGCATTTCAGATATAGGTTTTTACAATTATTTTGATTGTTAGGAGGAGTATAAACTGATAGAACGGATATAGCCATCAAAATTTAAAATGTGCATACGCTTTTGGGAATTTGACCTATAGATATACTTACACATATGGGAAGTGATACAGGTATAAGGATATTTGTAATAGCAAAAGATTGGAAATAACTTTAAGATCTGTTATCAGTAACTAGTTCAAAAATGGTGCATCTGTAACCGTGAAATACTGTGAAGCCATTAAGAAGAATGAGATATGGACCCTGACATGGAATAATGTCTAAGAGATATTTTAAAGGAATGTGCGTAGTATAGAACTATTTGAGCCTAGATAATTTTATGTGTATACGTACACATACATGCATATATACACACACACACACACACACACACACATATGTTATTTTATGCTTGTAAAATATATGGAATATTTCTGGAAGTATACTCAAGAAACTTGTGGTTATTTCTGGGGTAGAAAATGAGGCTGGGGTCCAGGGTAGACTGGAGACTTGTTACCATAGCCCCACTTTTGTAGTCTAGATTTTGTGCCATGTGAATATTAGCTTTTCCAAAAATATATAAAATTTAATTTAAAAAAATACAGTGATGGCGTGTATCAGAATTCCTCAGCCATGCCTAAAACTCCCAATAAAATACGAGTTGTTCAAGTTATAACATCTAAAAATTTTTTTTCTAGACCTCTGTGTCACTTCAGTGTCAAAAGGAGGATTTGAGAGGGAAGAAACTGCAACGTTCGCACTGCTCTACAGACTGAGAAATATATTATTTGAGAGAAGTATGTCCATTGAAGAGTATTTCAAATGTTTCTTTTCCTCTCGGATTGACACTTAAGTTTATCCAGTCAGTACTCCTTGTCTGTTAAGGAGAAATTTAAATCTAAAGGCCAAATCATTTCCTGATAGTTGGTTTAGATTCACGTATTTATAGATGCAGTTTGGTTATATATTTCTTGTGTGACTTCTAACACATTTCTCTGCTTTTGTGTTTTCAGATAGAAGAGTGATGGATGCCATTTCTCGTTCCCAGCTTTACTTAGATGATCTTTTTACTGACCACTATGACAAACCTCTCAGCATGAGTGATATTTCTCTCAAAGAAGGGACCCATATCCGAGTTAACTTGCTTAATCACAACATTCCAAAAGGACCTTGCATACTCTGTGGGATGGGGAATTTTAAAAGGGAGACTGTTTATGGGTGCTTTCAGTGCTCTGTCGATGGGCAGAAGTATGTGAGACTTCATGCGGTTCCTTGTTTTGATGTTTGGCACAAGAGGATGAGATAAAACAGAAAGTGAATGTAGTGTTTTAGGTCCAACTGTGCCACACACCTTTCCAAAATCATCTAGGTATGCTTTGATGAATTGTGGCAAATTAAAGAGGGAGAGGAAAGAGAAATTAACCCATCAGGGCATAATTTCTTCATCTTCTTCTATTAAAAAAAGATTCAAATATCTTCATAAACATGGAGATGATAATGGTGTCTGCCCTATAAATTGTCATAAAGATTAATATTGTTTGTGTGAAAAAACACTGAAATATAAAATTCAAAATATAGATGTTCCTTCATGAAATCTATCAGTTACTTTAGAGTTATACTGGGATTTGGCTAGCAAATGATAACTTTACACAGTGATTTTTCTAAATATTAATTTTATCTTTAATTGACTTTTAATTCAACATTTTAAGAATGACAAGAGGTTAGAAGTGGTGAATTTATGGTGCTTTAACCATTGCCTTAGGTCTGGTAAAATGAGAAAAATGTGTTAAAAATTTAATGTAATCCTAAATGTTTAATTGTGCGATCAAATGAAAAGCACACCACTGAGCTCTGTGTGGGGTTTTATGGACACGGTCCACGGGGTGACTGCTAGCAGTATGCCGTTGTGAGGTGGGCACAGGCTGACTGATTTCCTCCTTAGAAGAACTCACTACTGTCATTTTAAAGTTAAAGCCGCTAGGACACCTTTATCTTTCTCCTTTGAAAATGTTTAAAATATTTAACATATTCAGTTCTGAGAGATATTTTTCATACAAGACATCTGAGATTTTTCATATACAACCTAAATTATTAATTTATTATATACCCTTATAATAATTGCAGAAGCAATGAAAATTCTAGAACTCAAAATGTAGCCACAGTCCTCACTACTAGGTATATGCCTATGAGAGCATAAAGCAATTGTGTAACTACAAAATACCTGATTATGTACGGTGATTAAAATTTACAATCAACATTTTACATCATCTATAATTTTTAAAAGCAAGTTTAAAAGCACTTGGAAAACAATGGGACAGAAGGATAGAATTATCAAGAGTTTGTATTATGGAATGATTTCCAAGTATATCTTCTAATGTGTTGTGGTTTGAGCAGAATATATGACTCAAATGCAAATATGAGTATACTGATTGCAAAATGCTCTAGTGACTTTTTTTTAATATATAGAGAACAGGGGCAGTTTCCAAACCAAAACATAATATTGAGTCACCAACTTCATTCACTTCAATGGAGCAGGTTTTCCTGAGGGAAGGCCAGGAACAAGAATTGGCAATTGAGCAAGTGAGGAGGAGTTACAAAATTGGGTACAGGCATGAAGCACTCTTGGGAGGAAAGGAAGATAGCAGAGGGTTTGGTTTTATGAAGTGTCAAACTCTATGCTGTGCATATGTGATATACATTAATCTGTTGATTTTTGCATTACACTTGAACTTTTAGAAAGTAGAATTTCTGGCAGTTTATCTAAAGAGGTTAAAGATGTACACTGAACAATGGTTTGGAAAGAGCAAGTTTCAGAAAATGGAAAAAGCTTTGGTTTGAACTCACTTGTTTGGAGCAGAGCTATTTAATGCCCGATCATACTTTTCTACATATGCAACAGGCAAAACCTTACATGGTCCAATAAATCATGCATGCTGTCTTTGACACCAGTGTGATCCACAGCATCTCTTGCTTCCTATCCTCAACAATTTGGATGTCATGATTTTACCAGGACACAAAACTGCCATTGCAGTGTATATCCCCGTTTGTATCTTTTGATACCCTCACGTGTAAAATAAATTGTATGCATTTTGAAAAATTTGATGGGTACCAGTTTGTAATGCTGATTCATGATCAAGAACAAGAAGGTAAAATGAACTCACATAGGATGGAGGTACATAGAGAAAGGGAACTGGAAACTAAGAAAGACCATGGCATTAATTTAAAATGATCAAGACAAAAAGTTAGGGATGGTATATCTAAAGGCCTACAAGAAGGAAGAGGAGGTAGCACATTTACAATGATGTCTGAAGGAGTGCAGACTCAGAACAGTATAGATTTTTATTATATCTTCTATGTAAGAGGCACAAAGTCTTTGGCCTGATCAATTGTCTTTAAGCATTCCCCATTGGAATAATGACCAAAGGCCAGCGCTTGCACCAAAAAGTGCAGAGACTGTGTTTAAGGCTCTCTGTGGGACAGAGCTATCCAACTAATATTTTCCTATATGCATGCAAAAGGAATATTTGTTAAGTTCTGTGATTTTTATATCCTTCTACTTGTAACGCCGTGAAATGTATAAACAAATGAAATGTTAATTCCTGGCTCTTGTTGAATATCTTCAATATATGGGGCATTTTTACAATTAAAATGTTAAAAATTGGTATTTTTTTTAAGATTTTATTTATTTATTTGACCGAGAGATAAAGAGCACAAGTAGGCAGGGCAGCAGGCAGAGGGAGAGGGAGAAACAGGCACTCTGCTAAGCAGGGAGCCCGATGTGGGGCTTGATCCCAGGACTCTGGAATCATGACCTAAGCTGAAGGCAGCCACTTAACTGACTGAGCTACCAAGGTGCCCCCCCAAATTGGATATTTAAATATTTATACATGTTAAGGTTAGAGCTGGGAAGAACTTAAAGGTTTTGACATAGGTGTCCTATCTCCTGAAGAGGGAGAACTGCCCACTGGGACATGGAGGTCTCTTTCGAGGTGCTGCCATTCATGTGCATAGAATAAAGCAATAGGAAACACAATTATACCTTTCCTGAACATTAAATTTGCAAAATAGCACATATTTATTATGCCAAAATTACATGTACTGAGGGGATCAAAATATGTTCTAGTGAGAGGAAAACGGAAAATATAAGTTCTAGAAAAGTGACTTTGTTTTATATATAAAGTACAGTAAGTAGCTAAGAAAATTTAGAAATAAAAATACACTATAGTTCATCATGTTGATATACATTGTACTCCTTGAAAGAAATAAAGCCATCACCATCACGGTCATTCTTCTTAAAAATATCTTCTAAAACTGCATTCTGATATGACTTGTCACGTGGCTTGTCATCCTTTTCAAATTCCCTTTGCAGGTACTGATTTATCTAGAGGGTCAAAATAACGTCTTTAATAAAAAAAAAATCACAGTAAATTTTCTGCAACTTTAAGGAAATGTTTACATAATGAAACAACTGTAAGGTTACTTAAAATAAGTGATGTAAAATTTTTAAAAACTGAGATTTTACTCTTTTAACCTTTAAAGCAATTTTTCTGAAAAGAAACATCTTCAAATTAGCTTCCCCTGAGGTTACAGATGATTAGTGGTACATACTCAAAGATTAACATCTGAATTGAATTTTCTTGAAACTGTCTTCCAATAATCGATACCATCCACATTATGAAAGGAAAATGAGGAAAATCATTCTTAAGGATTTCTCTTAGTGAATAAAACCCAAATTGGCATTTTTATAATCTCTAAAATTAATGTATATATTGTATTATCAGTAAACTCAACCCTAGTTTTTGACATAAAATTTAATTTTAATCTTTCTATGCTTTTATAACTCTCCTTCAAATCTATGTAACTATGGCAATCTCCATAATAAATAAGACCAAATAAAGAACAGGTATTAAGTGTTCTTTCTGTGTATGACATTTCTACTAGCCACATGGGTCTACTAAGCACTTGACATGTGGCTAGATCAAATAGAGATATGCTACTCTAAGAGTTAAATACGCAACAAAATTTGAAGACAATAAAAAATATTGATAATTTTTACATTGATTTCATGTTGAAAGGGAAATATTTTAGATATACTGTTAGATAAAAACATAGTATTACAATTCATTTCACCTGTTTCCTTTTGCTTTTTAGGATGTGGCTACTAAAATTTTTAAATTATATATGGGACTCAATTATATTTCCATTGGAAAATGCTACTATATATAATAACTAAAGAGAGCAATGTGCAATAATCCGGAGATACTGTTGAGCAAGGCTGGGTATTTTAAAGGTGAGAGTATTTCTGAAAGCTAAAGCTGAACTCTGAGAGAGGTTTTTAGCAGTATGTATCCCAACTCAGTCCATCATGAGTAAACTATTTTAGAATGATCAATGGACCTTAATGAAGTATCGATCAACTGTTCTCAGTTAGATTTCAGTCCTAGTGAGGGATATACATTTTTTTCTTCTAGTTGAGCCTTAGCAATCCTATGTAGGTGAAAAGAACTTTAAAGAACCTCAAATATTCCTCAGTTTCTAAGTAAATATATTTTCATAACCAATATTACTGACTCTCAGGATGGACAAAAAGGTAGCAGTTAACATAACCTTAATTTTGGCTGGCAATGAGTTTCACACTATTTCTTCTTCATAATTTTATGAGAATGCTGTGTTCCTCTTCTCTCCCACCTTATACTAAAAAAATAATTGACTTGAACTTGCTGATGATGAAGGGAGGTAGTTTCTTTTAGTTCATGTTTTAAATCTAGTTGCTGTGTGGTCTTGGACAAATAATTTAACCTCTCTGGACCTCAATTTTGTCACCTGTAAAAGGAGGAAACAGTACCTCTATGCTGGTATTGATGTGAGGATTAGAATAATGTTTATAGATGTCAATGAAAGAGCTATTATTATTCAAGCATCTGAAAGTCACTCTTATACTCTTATCACCTCGTGATAATGCAGCTGATACCTGAGAGACATCTGGATGGACTGTTGCTAAGCAGGTCACTGTTTTGGACTTTCCCTATTTTTATTTTCCAGAAAGAACTAAAGATCCCAGGATCTACTGAAGAGTATTCATACTGTAGAATGTGCCTCTTTGTATGCATTTGATGACAATGGGCCCTGGGCACAGGCTGAGCTCTTGGGTGCTATGTGTGAATTCTTCTGCAGCTGTTCACTCTGAAACTCAAAAGGAGTCAATGCCAAGTATGTACTGGGATGAATTTCCCACCCCTCCAACTGTCCTTCTTAAGGAACAGGGGATGTTTTCATTCACATATGCCTCTTTCACTGCTGAGCAACAAAGGAGCTTCAGGGGGAAGGTCCTTACTAGTATCCTGGAGGAGGAAGTAGAATCAGGGTGGGGGAAGGACTGGAGAGGGAGAGGAAAAAGAAACAGAAAGGGAGCTTACTTGTCTCTTGAAATCAGTGACTCAGTTACTTTTTGTTACTGAGGTGGTATAGCCATAGATGTTAAACTGTCTCCAAGCAAGAGGAGAGACAAATGGGTTACTCAATTTAAGCAAAAAGGGTATAGTCAGTAGAACTACACCAGGCACCAGCCTTCGGTAGTACAAACATTGGCCCTGAAACATCCATGCTGGAAATTCCCTGAAAGAGGCAGGGTAGGCCGTGGTTAAGAGCAAAGTAGTGGAGGCAACTGCATGGCACAGTTGGTTAAGCAGTCAACTCCTGGTTTCGGCTCAGGTCACGAGATCAAGCCCTGTATCAGGCTCCATGCTCAGCACAGAGTCTGCATGAGTTCCTCTCTCCCTCTGCCCCACACTCTCTAGAGTAAATATATAAACCTTAAAAAAAAGAGAGAGAGAGAGCAAGGTAGCAGAGGTAGACTGGTAGGTTGCAGTCTGATTTTGCCACTTAGAATGATGTGACCTTAGGCCACTTACTTAACCTGCCTGGGCATCATTTCCCCCTTCTGTAACAGTGATAATGACAAGTGTCTATCTCATAAACTGTCATAAAGATTAAGTAAGCTCACATACTAATGTGCTTTTAGTAGTACTTGGTACTCAGAAAATACAAAAGAAAATTACTATTATTGTTCTGACATCTTTATTAATCCCTCAATTCATATATAAGACTAACTGGAGGGACGCCTGGGTGGCTCAGTTGGTTAAGCATCTGCCTTCGGCCCAGGTCATGATCCCAGGGCCCTGAAATCGAGTCCCACATCAGGTTCTCTGCTCAGTAGGGAGTGTGCTTCTCCCTCTGCCTGACGCTCCCCCGACTTGTGCTCTCTCTCTGACAAATCAAGAAATACAATCTTAAAAAAAAAAAAAGAAAAAAAGATTAACTGGAACACAGAAGCTAGTGAACTCCTGGCTCCTGCTTACAACTTTCTAGTGCACACAATTTAAATTCTTGCTAGCTCTTTTCGTAATCTCATGTAATTCCCACAATCCTGTGAGGTAGAAATTATTTGTACCATAAAAATTCCTACAGTGCTGCTTGAATAAGCTCTGTTCTTGTAGTATAGAAGCTGGAAATGCCCTGTAGAGATTAGTTTGGTATTTTAATGACCCTCTGGCAGGGAGAAAGGCAACTGAACAGGATGACTCATTACAAGTTTAATATTGAAAAAAGCACGTTTTCTTCTTGGACCTTAGATTTTTTTAGTAGCCAGCTCTATAAAAGCAAAGTAATCAGCCCATGCTCAGTAGAACTAAAAAAATAACAGATGTAACAGAATGTATTTAAATTGTGAAGAAAAAATGAGTCTGTACACATGGAATTTGTTTGAATTACCTCGGTTTTGGAGAGTTGCCTGTCATTGTCCGTGTCTATCTGCTTAAATGTTTCAATGCTTCGTGGTCCTTTGGTCACAGCATAAAGTTCAATCTCAAAAATCAATGTTGCATCAGGTGGAATCTTGCCTTCTGCTAAAGGTATGATTTTTAACAGTTTAACTTACATGAAGATAAACTTCAAATATTTATTCAAGGATAGCCATTATAGCATTATGATTACATTTATTTCATATTTATAAAAGCTGCTTTACTAAACACTTTTAAGAAATTTTTTCCATGATTTTTAAAAAAATCAGTTTTAAGAACCTAGTGGGTCATTATTTCCTGATTGAATTAAAATAAGAACAACTCATGTAATTTTTATTAACATACCCCATCATTATACAGAAGAGAGCTAGTGCAGAGAAGAAATGCGTGGGCAGAAAAATTTCAAGGTGTAAATCAGTAATCTTTTAAAAATGATATTGTATATTTATTTGGAAGCATATAAAACATATGTTTCAATATATGTCTTTTCAATCCTTTATAGACATTAAAAAATAAGTGCAATGACAGAATAACAGTAACAATTTCTTGAAATCTCTAGTCACAAGAAAAAATTAAGTATTAAGTTGACTAGTCCTCTTGAACAAAGTTAACCTATTCACTCATCTGTGACAAGATGTCACAGATGATCTTAGCAAGCTATGCGCTATTTCAGATGACCATTTCATAGAAATAACCTGCAGAAACAATGTGCTAAGAGGCAGGGGTTGGCTTGTGTCACCACTATCGCCCAGAGTCTCCCAGAGTCTCATCCACCAAAGGCACTGAAATATTTGTTGAATGAAGGCCCCTATGGTTTGTTTTTAAAATGACTGCTTGTTCTCTGAAGGAAATAGTAATTTCTTTAATGGAACAGTGGAGAATTCTTGCTAAAGTATTTCTATAACACGAAGAGAAAAAAGCTTGAAAATTATAGCCAAAAGGGGAGGTGGATCAGTCATCTCCAAAGCCAGGACACAGAAAAATGTACCCAGGCATCCTGTGACTAAGGAAGTTCCAAGCAATGTATCCTGACTCTAGAGTAAAAAGAGATAGAAATTAATTCAATGACCCTATTCTATCTGTTACCATCTCCTTATGACAGGGAAATGACTAATGATAATAAAGGCAACCTCAAAACACAAACACAAATTTCTTAAGAAAAAATATTACAAGTAAAAAGAAGTTTCTGAATAATTCTATTGAAAACACAGAAAATATTGCCAATTAGGTTTTGTCTTACAAACAAATCAGAGCATAAAAAAGGAGAAAGAGGTGAATTTGCTATAGAATTACTCATATTTAGAGAAGCAGATCAAAGACATAGGAGTTAATGTAAAGAATCTATACGTACCACGTGTACTGTTAAGTAAAGCACTAAAAAGTCGCATGCATTTCAAGACATGCAGGGTGCTCTGTCATATGAAGCAAGGATATTGCACAGAAGAGACCCTCCTTCAAGTACTACCTAAAATAAAGTTAGAGCTGATATTAGGTCTCAATAATAACTTATTTAGAAGAGCTTATTTGACAAGAAGTGGTTTGTTAGCAGTGAGGTATGGTCTCCACAGCAATCTTTACATAATCTGATCCTACCTATTGTAATGCAGGTAAGCGAGCAATTAAGTATGTACCAAAGAACATACTTTTGTTGGGCCACAGTTTCTTCATGTATAAAACGAAAGTGTTGGTAGTGTTACTAATGAGATTCATCATTTTTATGTTTATTGGGGACACCTCCAATTGAATACCAACTAACTTCTTCAAAGTTAAACTTGTACTTCTCTGCAGCAAGGGTATGGTTTATTAATAGCTTAGGCAGCCTGAGTAGTCATTCATAGCGAAGCATAAACTAGTTTATGAAAAGAATAACTACATGGTCATATGCTATAGGGAAATGAGGCCCGATAGGATGGATAAGCACCTATTAATGCAGAGCGTGGTTACAATAAGATTGAAGAGTCTTAAAGGCAAACTTTGCCTGTATTACCTTGCCTAAAATCAGCCTCAATCTATGACAATATTTTTGGGCAAGTATTACATTCAATTTAATGTATCTTCAGTTTTTTTTTCTTCCTCTCCCTCTCCCAGATTTCTCTGCAACTAAAAATGGGATATACGAATTATGGTTTCATGAGAGCTATTTTGATGGGACCAAATGATTGGTCAAAAGCATTGAGATGAAGCTGTAGTTACTTGGAACTGTCTCTTTAGGAGTTTTCAGTCTGATTGGGTCTGCCTTGTGCCACTAACCTCCCTGCAATCCAATTTGGGGCAGTGATCCCCTGCTTTTGCTGGAGAGAGCAAGTGAGGGAATCACTAATCTTAATGAGTTAACAAAACAGCCTCAGAGATGGTGTGCCATTCAATGAAATATTTGGGAGTAAGGACAATCTCATCATAGAACACTAATCTTTATACACTAAATATTTCAAATAGGTGGAGTTAGCAAGGGTTCTAAGTAGTATGAGGAGGGAATGATTATAGTCTTCACACAGCAAGAAGGAGCAAGATCTAATTGAGATTGCAAAGTAAAACCCTCTGCCAGGCTGACCATTTTCCCCCTCTCAAAAACTTTCCTTCTTTATTCAGCTTCATTTTTAATTTTTGGCAATTTCAAAAAATTAAACAGTAAAAAATAGTAGAGAGTAAGAGGAAATCTCCTTACCCTTTACCCTCAGGATTTCCTTCTCAGGAACACTTGATGTCATCAGATGACTGTGTATCCTTCCATACATAATCTGTGTAGATTCATGATGCTATGTGAAATTCTCCCCCTCACATGTAAGTTCTTTGAGGATAGGAAATTGTTTCTTCTTTGTACATGGATTTTTGCTCAATGCCTGGAATAGGGCCTGGCTTTGATGCTTAATAAATACTCCTTGCATGAATACATTCTATCCTACTTTATTTATTTCAGTTTTATTTTTTTAAAGACTTTATTTATGAGAGAGAGAATGTGTGTGTGAGCATGAGCAGGGGAGGTGGGAAGGGGCAGAGGGAGGAGGAGAAACTGATTCCCCGCTGAGCCAGGAGCTTGATGCAGGTCTTGATCCCAGGACCCTGGGATCATGACCTGAGCTGAAGGCCAAGGTTTAACTGACTAAGCCACCTGGGCACCCCTATCCCACTTTATTTTTAACATAATAATACATATGGTTCTATGGCATTCTTTTTATTGGCTGCACCATAATACATTGAATAGATATACCATATTTAGCTAATTCCCTAATTAATGGATACTCATTTTCCAGTTCTTTGCTACCAAATAAAATTCTGTAACGAATGCTCTTTTATATATGCTCTGTGTACATTCCTATAAATGAAACTACTGGGTCAGAGGATATGTGCTTTTAAATCTTGATAGAAATTTCTAGAAAGTTCAAGTGATTTACATTCCCAGTGGTAATGCATGAGAATGCTGGTTTTCTATACTTGTGCCAACTTTTATGCATTTGACAATCTGATGAGTAAAAATGGTGCCTCATTTTGTTTTAATTTCCTTTTAATCATTAATGAAACTAAGTATTTCCAGAGATTTAAAGGTCATTTGTATT
>PITA01029356.1:0-18017 GCA_004023965.1 Spilogale gracilis | reverse complement strand
GGGACGCCTGGGTGGCTCAGTTGGTTAAGCGACTGCCTTCAGCTCAGGTCATGATCCCGGAGACCGGGGATCGAGTCCCACATCGGGCTCCCTGCTCGGCGGGAGGCCTGCTTCTCCCTCTCTCACTCCCCTTGCTTGTGTTCCCTCTCTGGCTGTGTTTCTCTCTGTCAAATAAATAATAATAATAAAAAATAAAAATAAATAGTTTTTATTCAGGAAACTGGACACTTAACAAATGGTCTCCAGTTCTACTTGTCTTCGCATTATGGGAGATGGTTGCAGCAGCTTTATTTTTAAGCTTCCATCGGTTTTCTTTTTATTACATAAGCACCCAGGAAAAAGGGAAAGGTAATGGCTAGCTGGAAGGCCTAGAAATCAGGAAACAAAGCAGAGCTTTGTCATTTGTGCTGCAAACCCCCTTGAAAGATGTGTAGCCTCTTATTAGCCATAATGTTTGGGTTCAACAGAATTAAATGGAGAAATTCTATCCTGATTTCTTTAGAAGTGATTACTGGACATTTGTTAATGAATGCTGTATGTAGGCTATTTTGGAAACATTTATTAAATACTACCAGGAGTCCTTTAATATGGAAGTAATCTAGAATTACTGGGTCTGGGTCATAGTCAGTTAAATTACTTCATTCTACTGTGACTATGAAAAACTACCAAGTATTTTTAATAAAAATATCATTGATAAGAGGGCAAGGAAAAAGCATCTCTTTTTGCTTCTGTCGTCTGTCATGAATTGTTAACCCACAAACACACACAAAAGTTTACGTGAATTGCCACTCCAACAGCAGTAGAGAATAATTTGACCTTAATCTCTCTAGACCAACAGTGGGCATGTGTTGTGACCATTTCCTGTCTCTGTTTTAAAACCTTGTTCCATTTTCTAGTAAAACAGACAAATACTTTTTTTTCCTTTCTCTTGAAAAAAGCTGGTCAAAAGTAATCTACATGGCTTGTAAATTGCTAAAGGATGCCTAGGTAACTCTTCTCAGTCTCAGTTTTACACTTGCTACATTTCAGCAATGGATACATAGCTTACAAAAAATGAGATGTGGGGGGGGAGTTGGGACAAAGTATTTTGGAACAGTAACATGGCACTACTTTGTGTTATAAGAATTTATCTTTCCTCTTTGGAAAGAAATAAATGTTAAGCTATAGTAACAATGTTTCTCAAATTTTAACAAATATGCAGATCACCTAGGATGCTTGTTAAAAAAATCCTGAGACTCCTGACCTCCCCCTCTACACTCAGGCGCAATGAATCAGAGGGCTGGGGGTCAGGAAATAATTATGGAGCAGATGACCCAATATGATTTTTGAAGTTCTAATCCCTAAACTTTCTGCTGTCAAGATGGCTACAGAAATATGCTAATGCTATCTTCAGCATGGTCCAACAATTTGATGCTCCTGGCCCCCTAGGAGATAATACCAGGGACACTTGGAGACTATGACCCAGACCCAGACTCAGACCAGCTAAGTCAGACTGTCCAGAGATGAATCTGATGACACATGGGTCTGCGTGTCCCTGGCTTAGAACAGAGTGCTGAGGACTGAGAAGAGTAATAAAGATTTTGATGTCATGTTTTCCAGAAATAATGGATGTGAAATGCCGGAAATACCTACTAGTAACAAAGGATAAGACGTTATTCTACAGTGTGGTGATAAAATATAGATAAGCAAAAGATAATTGGTATCACTTAAAAAGTCAAAGGGACACTGATATACACCTTGGTTTTTGTGTGTTTTTTTTTTCTATAAAAGATGAGAGATGTTATTTCTTGTTTGTCCTGACATAAACACACATATAGATGAGTGGACTTAAGTGTATCCCTCAGTGCACTGGCATAGAGTATTAGTGTGTATAACCAGCTCCCAGACCAAAAAACAAACAAGCACCAATGGCCCTTCCAGTCACTATACTATCAAGGCAAACCATTGTCCCAACTTTAAAAAGAATAAATTAATCTGGACTTCTTGCTTGATATAAATGGAAATATATGATAAGTACTCTTTTATAAGCTTATTTCTCTCAACCTTATGTTTGTGAAAGTTACCTATTTTGTTGCTGAAGGTGTAGATAACCCCTTCACATTTCTTTTCCTTTTTTTTTTTTTTAAGATTTTATTTATTTGACAGAGAGAAACACAGCTAGAGAGGGAACACAAGCAGGAGGAGTGAGAGAAGGAGAAGCAGGCCTCCCGCGGAGCAGGGAGCCGGATGCAGGGCTCGATGCGGGGCTCGATGAGGGGCTCAATACCGGGTCTCCAGGATCACCGGGATCATGGCCTGAGCCAAAGGCAGCTGCTTAACCAACTGAGGCACCCAGGTGCCCCAACCCCTTAACATTTCTATTTAGTTACTGCTCTGTGTGTCAGCTCTCCTATTCCATTATCAATGGACATTTCGGTATTATACTCTTTATTGTGTTCTATTTGTAGATTATCCTTGCACCAAAATTACCCCTGTAGGAAATCCCTGCACCGAAATTGCCAGAGTCTTAGTTATGTATTATAAATATACTATTAAGTGTTTTTCCATGGTTATGATGTTGATGTGTTTAAGGAATTCTACATGTGAGCATGTGCATGTGGGAGGGTGTTAGTGTGTGTGTTTCACAGAGGTATGTTGGGTTTTATTTTTTTAATTACATACTACTAACTTAATTATGGACTAATCAAGGTACCAGACTGCATAGTTTTAAGTTCTTTTTAAAGTATTTTAAGAGTGCCTGGGTGGCTCCGTTAGTTAAGTGTCTGACTTCATTAAGGCAATCAAGCCCCGAGTCAGGCCCTATGCTCAGTCGGGAGTCTGCTCGTCCCTCTCCTTATCCCTCTGCTCCTTCCCCCCACTCGTGCTCTCTCTCCCTTAACCTCTCCCTCTCTCACCCCCTCTCTCTCAGGTAATTTGTAGAAATAAAAATTTGTAGAAAAATAATAAAGTATATTTAAGAGGGAGAAAGTAACTTGAGTATGGGACTTCCACATGCAAACCTATGATGTAAAAGATTAACAATAGTAAGGCTAACTATGCTAAGATTTTTATAACACAATGCAGGACAGACTTCATACCTGGTTAACTGATGAAGTGTGAATGATTTGTCCCTTACAACAAATCAAGCCGTAACTCTACCAAATAAAAGCAAGTGGTCATGGAATTTATTATACAGCTAACCATGATGGAAAAGATTTAACTTGCAACAATATGTGAAATATTGCAATCCATTAATGATTCCATGTTTTACCAAGTTCCCTGTCAATTCTCATAATGAAATAAGATAAAAGTCATGAGATTAGTAGCTAAAAAGATATCCAGTTTGAACGGCCACCTCTTTTAAAATAAATCAAGAAAGGAGTCTTGCTTAGGCAGAAACATGGGGGAGGGAATCGTGGAGCCTACTATAATTACATTTAATAAATAAATTGTCAGTTGCCCACTTTTGTTTTTTTTGGGTAGACTCAGGGTATACCCTGGCATTTAAAAAGTCAAATTAGAATGTTTGATGCGGTCAGGTTCTATAGAGATTCTTGGGGACAACACCTCCAATGCAGTGAGGGAGGTGAGTTTAGGCAAAGGGAAGACATATCTTGTGGTTTGAGGTCTCAGTCACTCCCACTAGGAGCTGCGGACCTGAGATGGCATTTCAGAGAAAGCTTCAGTTAATAGAAGGGCTCAGACCAGTGATTGGATGCAGAATGCCCCTAGAAAGGAAGTGTAACCATAGCCCAAGCAGTTCTCTTGGTTGAGGGAAATTTCAGGACAGGGGTTCGACTCAGTCATCAGCAGACAACACTCCCAGCAGGTAAGGAGATGAATACATCATCTGGGTGGATGGACTCTGGGTGATGAACTGCAGCACCCACTATAGTTCACACCATTTCACCTTTTGTATCCACTTGCTTTCTGTACATTTACTCCAGATACAGCTCCTCCAGGATTCTGATTGGTCTCATTTCCTGGGAAAAGAGAAAGAAAAAGGATGGTAGCACAAGCTACATGGTTGCTGCTAGTTTCAGGGCTATTAATATCCTTTTATTCTTTTGTGATCAATTCCAGGTTAATTACATCTTCAGCAAATACCTCTGCTCTAGGTGACTTGTTCGGTGGGATGATTAAGACTTTCCACTATCAGGGTCCTGAATTTTTGGAAACCATGCCCTTCTCGGGTCATGGCTGCTGAACATGTCCACTTACTGTCAAAATTTGACAGAGAACATCTAATAGACACCCCAGCGGATCACATGGATTCAAATCTTATTCTTCCCTGACTCCAGTGTAACAGCGATAGTTTTTCCTAATGATCAAGTCAATGTTCCCTCCCAATCTAGTGAATTAAGACACCTAAAATGATGGGTAACTGCCATAGTTAAAAATTTAATGAGACTTGTGTTTCCTGGTGAAAGCATTCCATCTCTGGGAATCAAAAGCTCTAGAACCACATAAACTTGAGTTGCAGTGACAGAAAGCACAAATTTCTCAAGTGGATCACTGCGATAATATAATCCTACTTCCTCTACCAACTGGTCCCAAGATCCATGTACTCACCCACTGGGGACATGCAGCCATTCACTTAGGGTATATCCTGTCTCTAGGAGGATGGTACCTTGTCTTTGCAAGCTATCATTTCTAAGCTAATGCAACAAATATGCCAAAAAGCATGTTAAAGGCATTTGAGGAATGGGAATGATTAGGAACTATAAGTGGAGATGAGGGTCTTGGGGGGGGATAAAAATGTTTTAAATTAGATTGGGTGCAATCTCGAAATATGCTGAAATTAATTGAATTGTATACTTAAAAATGAGTGAATTTAATGGCGTATAAATTGTATCTCAATCCAACTTTTTTTTTAAGGCAGTTCTATCATTTTATCAGGTCATCGGCTTCTCCTTGGCATGTTATGTGACAGAACCAGTGAATTCCATGTTCACAATTCTCACCACCACACTCCTTGTTTGTAAAGTGCACTCCTTGAATATACTGCCAGATCCTCTCTTTTGGATTCAGTATTCTGTTCACTCTCAGATAGTGATCCTGGCTGATGCCTTACACACAGAAAAGACAAACAAGAATATGTGTCTCTTTCTGTCAAGAGTGTTCTCTCCCCTTCCAGGATAGAAGAGATCCAGTGTATTAAATTACTACCAAGTGGAAAACAGTGTGGTGATTCCTCAAAAAGTTAAAAATAGAACTACCATGCAATCCAGCAGTTACACTACTGTGTATTTACCCCAAAGATACAAATGTAGTGATTTGAAGGGGCACGCATCCCCCATTGTTTATATCAGCAATGTCCACAATAGCCAAACTATGAAAAGAGCCCAGATGTCTATTGACAGATGAATGGATAAAGAAGATGTGGTATATAGAAGACACACACACACACACACACACACACACACACACATACACACACACACATACACACAGAATGGAATACTACTCAGCCATCAAAAAAGAAATCCTGTCATTTGTAATAACGTGGATGGAACTAGAGAGTGTTATGCTGAACAAAATAAGTCAATCAGAGAAAGATAATTATCATATGATTTTACTCATATGTGGAATTTGAGAAATAAAAGAGAGGGGAAAAAAGGAAAAAATAAAACAAAACAAAATTAGAGGAGACAAACCATAAGATACTCTTAACCATAGACAAAAAACTGAGGGCTGCTGGAGGGGAGGGGCATAGAGGGATGGGATACTGGGTATTGGACATTAAGGAGGGCATATGATAAAATGAGCTGAGACTGACGAATCACTGACCTCTATCTCTGTTAACTGTTGTATAGTTACAGGTCTTTGGAGTATATTGGGCTAGAAAAGCACCTCTCTCCCTCAATTCCCATCTAAATTCTAAGCTCAGCAGGAAAGCTGAGTTGAAATGGAGAGAGAGAAAGAAGTGTGCACACATCCCCGCATGTGTGTGTATGAGTGTATAACCTGCCAAGAATCCTTGAATTTGGATTTAGTCAGGATCTTAAAGGCTAATCTGATCAAATACCCCATTTGGAAGATAATAATTTAAATCCAAAAAAGCTTCAAATATCTACTCCCAAGTTACTCAGTTAGCTAGTGACTGCACTGAAACATACTTTAGGTTCTTAGATGGGAGGTAACCATCAGGACTTCCACAGATTTCATCCTACCTAGTAACAGAGCTCTCCAAATAACCCAATGGGAAAATTTTTCCTGTTTTCTTGAATTGGTATTTGGCTTTAAGACTATACATTTCCTTTTTCCTTGCTTAAAATACCCCTGACATGGCCGGCCAATTTGTTGCACCCTGTATTCGTGCCTGCATTCTATTCCTTTCCTAGGTGAGCCCTATTCACCAACCACCTGCTGAGATGCCTTCACTAGATCGTTCTTCCCCCAGCAGCAGTGTCTGCCAGCTCTCCCCATGATGTCTGTGTAAGCCCTATCTTGCCCTCAAATGCAGGCACTTGTTTTCACAATGAACATGCTGTCAGAATAATAAGTTATATGAACTGCTCATTGATGTGCTCTTTTTTCTGTTTTTCTGGTGGCCTTCTACCAATTGGGACAGTTAGACAAGAGGGTGCCTGCCTTAGAGAATTGTTAATGAATAAACTAGGAAACAAAATATTTAATATCTTGGCTTTTAATAACAAAACCTGAATTCTCGAGGAGATCCTGGAAAGATGATGACCTGAACAAAGCTCTGTTCTACCACCAGCTCAAAAGGAAAACTGCTTGGGTTCCTGGAAATCTGAGAGAAAATGAAGCCATATGCTCTGAGCCACTCCCTAAGGAGAAAATTGAAGTCGTATTTCCCAGTTCACCTCCTGATGACTCGGTGAACACCTGAAGAAGAGTTTTGAAACCTCAGGGTGAGGATCATAAGGAAACAGAGCCTTGGAATAGCTTACCTCCCAGAGACCTATGACTGGGTTCATTCATCAAAGGGTGGACTGAGTCTTTGCTTCTCCCCAGAATGGGCAGGAGCTCAGTGAACAGAAGAGATGGTTCGTCAGCAGACCCTATGCCACTGGCTTGTGGCAGAAGGTCACTTCACCTCTCACCACCAGTAGGATCCCCACCACTTATAGCTTGACAACCAAAGAGCCAGCAAATTAAAAATAACAGTCCCACAGAGGGGCTAGCAGCCAGAGTGTGCTAGAGTCAGCATCAGCAGAACACACCGCCAGCCTATAGAATGACTACAGGACACAGGTGACAACCCTAACAGGAAATTTATTATTTTTGCAGAACTCCTTTCTGCAATTAAGGAGTTCAAGGACAACTTCCTTAAAGAAGTCATCAGTCCCAGGTTGAGCCTGCTAAAACAAACAGCTGAGGACTTCGGTGAGAGGACAAGGCACTCAGCAGTCTGTTTGCCACATTTTCAAGTCTTGGACAATTTTTCTAAAAACAAACAGAAAGGAAATCTAAATTAGGATGGAAGGAATAAAAGTATATAAGTATATATAAAATACACACTATTAAAAGATCGAATTGGTCGTTAAAATTAATCTATCAGAAGTAAAAACCTAATGCCAGCTATGCCATATACCAGAAGAGGGCACTTGATATAAAGTTCTTTCAAAAGTGATTGAAAACCAGAAATTGGCTAATTACTAGGCAAATGAAAAGAGAGTAGGCATGGTTATATAAGCACCAGATACAGTTTGAGTTAAAGTTTAGAAATCTTTTCTGGACATTTAGATATGAGCCTGTGTCAGAGTTTTGTTACAAACTTTCTGCAAGATAGGAGACCTAAAACAGACCTGAAACAGTTCATCCTTTGAACAGAGAAAATACTTTTCATATATCCAGAGATTATTTATAAAATAATTATGAACATTCACAAAGATGAAGGGCTTTAATAGAAGTGTAATACAAAATGATTGGAAAGGATTATCAGACAGAAATATTTTTTTCTGCCTTCCACAACAATTTCCGGGATTAAGATCCCAGGAGCTAGAGGAAGGAGAACCTTAGAGGATACATGAAGTCAAGCATTTCATCTGTTTCTGTACTCTGTAAAGTACCTTCAGCTAAAGAGGAGGTAAGACCCAGGCAGAGGTATGAATCAGCCCTGTCTGGGCTGTGGCTATCCCAGACAGGAGCTGCATGGGCCTCCCTCATTCATCTGGAAATTCAATTGACAGCTTCACCGGTATCATTAATTCCCTCAGTCAGAGAACTGAGGCAGGTGCAGGAGGGTATCAATAAGAGAATGAAAGACCCCTGAAGAGCATGGAGCTGCTTGGAATCTCAGAGATTTACAGGAGAGTGCCCTATAGCCATGGGGGAGGGGGGGATTTGAAAATTGGCTGAGAAAGAACAGAAATCAAACATGTCCCCCAGGATCCCTCTGAGGAGAGGGAAAAAAGAGAGAGAGAGAGAGAGAGAGAGAGAGAGAGAGAGAGAGAGAGAGACTTGCATTGTTCCAAAGCAAAAAATGAGGGGTGGACCGTGTAAAGAAGAGTCACTTTATTTTATGACATGAAGAAGAACATGATTGAGGGACAGTGAAATGAGTTATTTTTTAAAGAACGCCAGCACAGAACCAAGACTGATGAGTATCCCCTCCTAGCTGACGCCTTATTAATGATTGTGAGAGACTGCCTTCCAGCATAAACCCTACCAACGGGGAGTAAAATCAGCCCCAGGGAAGATGGCAAGGACACAGAAGAAACAGTCCTAACTTCCCTTTTTTTCAATGTGAAGTAATGGAGATATCAGCTGAATTTTACTGAATTTACAAGTGTGTATCTAGATTAGTTTTTCCACATCAGGCAGAATGAAGTCTCAGAAGCAGAAATCAAATAGAAAAAAAAATTAAGTTACATTTTACATGCTGGTACTTATGGCTTGTGAAATAGTGCTTGTTACACCATAGTTTTACAAGATTTTCTACCCTGAAACCATTGTTCATGACCTTATTATGTCCTTTAATTTTGCCTGTATTCTAAAGAGAGGCATATTTAGATCCAATTATATGCAGCTAGAAGGTTCCAAAAAGGAAGAAATATACTTTAGTAAGAAGACATTTCCAAATTCAAATAAATACTGAAACTTAAGTAGATTTATAAATTCAGAGGTCATTTTTGACCTTGTTAAAGCTAGTATTTACTGAGCACTTACTACAGAAAAGTGTTAAGCAGTTTACATGGATTATCCCATTTACTTGAGTCAAAAATTCTGTGAGAATGATTATTATTAACCCCATTTTGCAGTTGACAAGACAGACACTGAGAATTAAGGAAGTTCTCTGGGTCATACAGAGAGTGAGTGAGCCAGATGTCTAGCCCGGCACTCTGACCCAAGAATCTACACTCACTATTAGCGCACCATTTGCAAGAGTCAGCCAGCAGGTAGAAATCATCATATGCTTCCAAAAACTAAAGAAAAAGCAGTGACTTAAACTAAGATTTTGAGGTGTTTTTTTCTGACAAATGTAAAGGAGGTCCAGAGGCAACAAGCAAACTAGGAATGTAGCAAAGTAGGGTAACTTCACTTGTCATCGCAAACTGTACTCTTTTTAACATTCTGATTTGGCATTCCTACAGCATCATCCTCATGCTCTCAAGAGGGCAGCTACAGCTCCAGGCATCAACCTGGCATTTCAGGCAGGTTAAAAGGGAAGAACAAAGGGTTAAAAGAGCCATGCATCATGGGAATCGAGCCCGTTTAATGTACTGAGTAGTTTTCTCTTATGTCTCATTGGCAACAACTCATCACATGATCATCACTAAGAGACCCTGGGAATCTTAACAGGATACATTGTTACCTTGGATAAAATCAAGAGCCTGTTAGCAGGAACACAATAATACATATTAAATGGACAACCAGCAGTCTCTACTAGAAGTGGCTTCAGTAGGCTAGAACTCAAAGTGCAGAGGCCCCAGGAGTGATTTTAAGTAAAGCAAGTAATATATTTAGATTTTCATTTACTTTTATTCAGCAACTGCTAAAATTTTAACTAAAACATGCAAACATACATTATTTCACCAATGGTTTGGTCTACGCCTCACCTTTCCCCAGAGTATATGCCCACTGATTATAATTTTGCAACATCTTTTTTATATTTTTCACACCCACAATACAGCATCTCTCTTTTCCCATTTCTTTAAAATTAAAAAAAAAAGTTACAGTCTAAGTGCTTAACTCTAGATTTCTAAATTTCCCCCCATCTTTTACAGTTGTTTCTCCTATGTGTAAATCAATGCCATATTTTCAGTCAGTTTTCATTGTTTCTCAAAGTATTTTGATTATTTCTGGAGAAATAAGAGCTTTTTCTGCACACATTTCTTGATTCATAAGTTGTTTACATAAATTACATAATTATAAAAGCAAATGCAACTGGCCTATGTTTTGACACACAACTCTACTTGGGCTAGCAGAATATATGGACATTTAAAGTGGCAGTCTACAGGATTCTCTCATTTTGCTTGCTCTGAGTATTAAGATGTTTTATAGGGGAGACGGCCAATGTTAATCAATCCACAATTTTCTAACTGGCATTTGAAAAAGAGAACTTTTATGTTATTATATTATTAATTATTTATTTACTTCTAGGCTAGTTTTTAAGTCTCTGTGGAAGTTTTTAAAATTGAGCTTTTTAAAAAATTCTGAAATATGTCTAAAAGCCTGTATATATTTAATGTGTACATCTTAATGAGTTTGAAGATAAGTATACATTTGTAAAATTGTCACCATGGACAGTGTCATAAGCTTATCGCCTCTAAATGTTTCCTCCCTCCCAGGTTATTTCTTTGTGAGAAGATCATTTTAATGTAAGATCTACCCTCTTAACAAATGTTTAAATATACAATATAGTATGCCCTATATGTCCTGTGCTGTACAGTAGATCTCTAGAATTTATTCATGTTGTAAAACTGAGACTTTGCACCCTTTGACAAACACTTCCAATTCCTCCTTCCCAGGTACCCCCTAATAAGCAAGATTTTACTCTCTGCTTCTATATGTTCGATGTAGATTCCTGTCATCAGTGGTGTCATGAAGTAGTTGTTCTTCTATATCTGGCCTGATTCACTTACTTATTATGGTGTCCTCCAAGTTCATCCATGTTGTCCCAAGTGACTGGATTTCTTCCCTTCTAAAGGCCATATAATATCCTATTATATGTACAGACCACATTTTCTTTATCCACTCATCCATTGATGGACATTTAGGTTGTTTCCCAGTCTTTATAATTCTAAGTAGTGCTGAAATGAACATATAAGTGCAGATATCTCTTTTGAGACCTCGATTGCTATTCTTTGGGATATATTCCAAGAAGTGGGATTGCTGGATTAAATTTTATATTTTCCGGGGCCTCTATCCTGTTTTCCATGGTGCTGTACCAGTTTACATTTCCACCAACAGTATAAGGGTCCCCTTTTCCCTACAGACTTGAGGACACTTATCTTTTGAGTGTTTAAGAATAGCCATCCTAACAGATACTTAACATACTTGCAATTATGATTTTCATTTTCCTGGTGATTAGTGATGTCGGGCATCTTTTCACAAAGCTGTTGGCCATTTGTATGTTTTCATAAAGAAACATCTATTCAGGTCTTTCACCTGGGTTTCAAAAAGTGGGTTTTTTATTTTGTTGCTCTTAAGTTGTAGGAGTTCATTATATCTTTTGGATATTTACCCTTTTTTTCCTTCCATAAACTGTATCAGTTGCTCTTAAAAATGCTAAATACTTGAAGATATGATTTATTAGCTTCAAGAAAAAAATAGAAGTGGTGAACAAATTAGCTGAGGTATTTACTTCAGGTGAAAGACGATAAATATCTAGAAATAAATGTTAGATTCTGAACTTTTATAATATTCAAATGCTGTCTTCTCATTTTAATATTTACCTTCCAACAAGTTTAGAAATTCATGCTATTATGATCATTTCAAAAATGATGTGAATAGTGATTAATGTGTTCTAATGAGGGTCACAGAAACCTTCCTTCCAACAGCTTGAGCTCCTAAAGGATTTGACTTCTCAGATCACTTTATCAACTAATGATAGGAATAGAAACTCATTATATTTCAACTCTTGTAAATGGGTATAATCAAAATCCATATGCAGAATTATTGAATTTGATTGAATTCAATAGAATTTGACGGAATTAAAGCAGAAAAGGGGACATTAGTGCAGGTGTGGGAATGAAAAGCAGAGAAGAAGAATGGTTTGCTGATTAACCCTTTGATTGTGAATGAAAACATCATGTCTCCTCTCAGGGTCAACAAATATTTATTGTGGTCACTGTGAACCAGATATAATGTGATGTTACTCTTAGATTTCAACTTAGCATTTTTCTTACATTATTTTGAGCTGAACCTGAACTAGTTTCTCAAACTACTTTTTATTATAAACTACTTTGCTACACATTAGCCTAATAACTGCTCTATCAGTTTAATTTGTGTTATGCATACCTCACTCTCCTTGCTCCCACCTATTAAATGCAATTCCAGATATACTTTATATGTGGTCCCAATTAAAAACTGCTGATTTCAACTTAATTTTCCAATTTCCAATAATGACACAGATGTTAATGGATAATTAATAGAACCTGTTGTGTTGGTTACCAGTTAATAAGGTTTCTGTGGGTTCTGCATTAGATCCCACAGCCAAAATCTACAAAGCCATTCAGGATGGAAATAGTAGGTTTGTATATGTTTATATGCATTATCCTTTCCCTAATCATTGTCTAAATTAAATATATACATAAATTAAAGGAAAAAGTTATATTCGGCTTCCTAGGGACATATTTATCAAATTCTAATTTTCCAAAATTTATCACATTCTTAGATGATTTAGTGACTCATTTCAATTATGGGCTAAATCTTATGCTACCTACCTGGATGCCTAATGCACATCCATAGGAGCCCACATGGCCATGACTCAGGTATTGGCACAGAACCAACCCATCCACTGTATCCAGAACACATGCTGTCTAAGTAGGGTATCTGATCTGTGTCTAAAATCATTATTTGAAAGTCACCACAGTGATGTGTGGATTTTAATTCACAACCTCCATTACATAGAGAGTTTACTATGAATTAAGAAGTATAACATGTATACAATACAAAAAAACCCTACCTCTTCCTACATTGCACATGAAATTGCCTAAGCAAAATGAGAAAATAGTATAGATGAGAAGCCATAGAATGAAGGCTTTCATTTAAGCCAATAATTATGAAAGTATAACACTATATTGCTGTCTTTAACATAGTTCAGTCCCAACAACATTCATCCAGCAATAATGAAAATAGTTCCAAAGTTCATAAGCTCAATATGTTGCTACATGAAGAGGAGATTATCTGATCAGAAAAACTGGATATAGTATATTTTGTACTTGGCAGAAAAAAAAGAAAGAAATTGTGTTTCCCATGGGGAGAAAAAGTAGTACTAAGAAAATTCGAAAATAGTCTGCATTCCAAATTTTACATACACTTCTCTATGTGTGGCTAAAAGCCTGGTCTGGAGACAGAGAACACCAGTCAAACTGACATGAGTTGTCAAACCTGTTATCCATCAGAAAAGATCACTTTGGAGATCTAGGATATTAGCAGTAGTGCTTATGTTTTGCAATGAGTTAGGAGTCTACAAGCTTTTACCGATTAAAAGAAATGAATGATTTGGTTAAAGAAACAATAAACTCATGGTTTTCCAAAGTTATTTTAAGTGGTAGACACCTAATATTTAGGGATGATTGTCACACTCTGCCAAGATATAAATAAGTACCATTCATTTAGTCTTAAGAACACTGTTTAAAATCACAACCAAGTAATCACGGAATAGGCTCTTAGTACCTACCAAGAACTTGGCAATAGTCGTCATGTAATAGATACTCATTTACAAAGATTCCCATTCATTTCTGAAGATTATTTTTTTCTCCTTGACAGGAAGGAGCAAGGAAGAGCAAGCCAGAGCCTCCCACACTGCATGGGCACAGTCAAGCACAAGGGCCAGCTTCGGGGGGTGTGACCTGTGCTTGGCCTAATGAATGCTCTCATGTTGTCATCTTGAAGCTCTAAATAATCTTTAAACAAAGGACTCCATGTTTTCACTTTTGTAATAGGCCCCACAGCTTTTGAAACCGATCTTGATGAAGAGATTAGCTATGGGTTAGGACATAGACTCTGTGCTTTAGTTTGTCACCAGGTTATAAATGAACATAAGCCTTTATTTTCCATTCTCTTATTTCAGTCTCCATTAATGTTATTGTGCTAATTTTACTCACATCCAGCTTCCTGGTCCTTTGTTGAAAAAGACATCAAAAAGTCACGATTTTTTTTTCACTCCTATGTGGAATTTAAAAGACAAAATAAATGAACAAAGAAAAAAAGAGACAAACCCCAAAACAGAGTCTTAACTATAGAGAAACAACTGATGGTTATCAAGTGAGATGGTTGGAAGGATGGATGAAATAGGTGATGGGGATTAAGGAGGGCACATTTTGGAGGCACACTGAGTAATACATAGAACTGTTGAATCACTATATGGTACACCTGAAACTAATATAACACTGTATGTTAACTATACTGGAATTAAAAAAAAAGTCACAGATTTACCAACCCTATCATGAGCCAGTTGATACAAAACTGCTTTAATACTACTATAAATTTAAAATTAATACATATTAATATTGATACCAAATTGCCTTAATAATGCATTTTATGGGAAGACCAAGTAAATTTCAACTGAGAATAGCTTCCTTTTTTAAAACTTAGAAGTAATATATATATAAGAATAAAGCATCAATTTTCCCATAAAGAAAAAATTCACATTTTAGCACCAATATTTGCACTGGGAGAACTGTAACATTATGTTTAAATATCAGAAATGCATATGGCTATACACTTCTCTGTAGCAAATTTTGTGACTGCTTATTAAACAAATATTTAGCAGCATAATATATGATTAATTTCTTCATATTAGAAAATGCTTCAGCATATTAAACGCTTTTAATATGCTTCAGCATATTAAACACTTTTAGAACATCTGTTTGCGTTTTGAGGGAAGTTTCCTGGTCAAAATGTGTTGTCTTTTAAACTTCTTCAAAACCAGAAAGAACAGACGATAATGAATTCCACCCAGGTCCCAGTTGCAGGAGGCCTTACTCTCAGTTAAAGCAGGGCACCTATGAGGGGTGTAATGTCATGATGGCTCAAGCCCCCAAGGTCCTCTCAACACTTGCCTCTTCCACATCGATGTCTAAAATTCTGCCTTTAATAAAGCTAGCTGTCAAATGCGCCAGCTCTTCTGCATTCAGTCCTCTCAGCAGGTAAATATTCTTTTAAACATGAGAAAACTGAGGCACAAAGAGGTGAGGCCATTTTCCTAAAAATCACACAGCTAACAGGGGCAGTGTTGGATTTTCAGTCCCCAAAGCCTGCCCCAGTCTGTGCGCTTCAGCAATCACGTCAGAGCCTCTCACAAGAATTTATTCTTTTTATTTTGGGAACTCCTTTCCCAGGCT
The DNA here is from genome assembly GCA_004023965.1 of Spilogale gracilis. NCBI lineage: Eukaryota > Metazoa > Chordata > Mammalia > Carnivora > Mephitidae > Spilogale > Spilogale gracilis. The sequence continues at coordinate 2,556 of PITA01029356.1, read as the reverse complement.
GCCCTGGGGTCAGACATTGATAACTGAGAAGAAAGGAGAATGTGAAAGCCAGCTTGAGGTGGTGGAAGACAACAGGAAGTCTGAAGACACCAAGAGAGCAGGATGGAGACAAGGATGGGAAAGGAAAGCAGGATGAAGTATGTCCCTTCTTCCTGCCTACCATCCTCAAGCCAGAGATTGGAGAGCTATGTCTAACTTGTCCCCACTTGCTTGCAAAAAGCTTCCAAATGCTCAAACCAGTAAGAGAGGGTTCATTATGAGAAGAATTTTATCATCAGTCAAAAAAAAAAAAGCATAATAAAAGCAAAAGCAAACAGGAAGCTCCCTAAACAGATAGCAACTAAAACTGAATACATGCTCAAAGGTAAATGATCAAAATTAACTAAATCAATATATTTCCATTAACCCCCAACCATCATCCTAGCATTCGTCATTGACATCATTGCAACAATCCTGGGTCAGGGCATTACAATCTTTAAGCTTCAGGAAGAGGCACAATTCAGGTCATGTTTCTTTTGTTTAAGATTTTATTTTATTTATCTGTCAGAGAAATCACATACAAGCAAGGGGATCAGGAGGCAGAGGGAGAAACAGGCTCCCCACTGAGCAAGGAGCCCAATGTGGGACTCGATTCCAGGACCCCAGGAGCATGACCTGAGTTGAGGGCACACATTTAACCCACTGAGCCACCCAGACATCCCATAATTCAGGTCACATTAATATTCAGGATTCACTGGCTCTTCATCTCCACACCTGACCTTGAATTGCTCTTTATTTCTTTGTGGGAAAAAAATATCTCCCAAATAACTGTATACTCCTTGTAAAGTGTCTTCATAAAGGTTATGGTCAATATATCTCTACTTCATAGACAAATATCATGAAATTATAATTTCAGCTAACTTTTACTGTACCTAACTTTACAATTTTTAAACAAACTTTCATTTTCTGTTTATTGGAACTCTAGCTTTTAAAATGAAATGAATTATTTATTTTTTCTTCTAGATCTTATTCCAATGTCATGCCATCTTTTACTACATTCCTTAACAGAAAAGGCTTTTTGCTTTATTTTGTTAGAAGTTCAAAGATTTATTTACTCCATTTATTCAAAATATTTATGGAGCACCTGCTTCCCATGAGACACTCAGTAGGTACATGGATATAGCAGCGAACCCAACAGATGAAGAACCCTGAGCTGGTGGCATTTATGTATTCACTACCAGGGAATCAGACTTTCCTTCCTTTATAGGGGAATCTCTTCCCATTATTGGCAGAAATTCCCTTTCTGTCGAGTTAATATGTATCCAGCTTACCATGACTGGTTTTATGGATTAATTAAATACATAAATGACATAAATGTGAAAGAATGTTCTTTATATCATCTTATGTGTCCCAAGACTATAAAATCCCAAGGAACTTAATCACAGCTTTGTGAACCATCGATGTGTAAGCTATCCCATACAGAACAAAACATAAAATGAAGAAATTTTCTCCAAATATGTGTACATGCTAAGGTCTCAGACGTGGGGAACACATGGGTTTGAACTGTGCACGTCCACTTACACATGGATTTTTCTTGATAAATACAGTGAGGTACTGTAAATGTGTTTTTTTCTGACTTTCCTAATAACATTTTTTCTCTAGTTCACTTTATTGTAAAAATACAGTATAGAATACATATATCATACAAAATATGTGTTAACCTGCTGTTCGTTATTGGCAAGTCTTTCTGTCAACAATAGGATATTAGCAGTTAAGTTTGGGGGGGGTGTCAAATGCTATATATTGATTTTTGCCTATAAAGGAGCTGATGTCCCTAACCCCCACGTAGTTCAAGGGTCAAATGTCACTGAATTCATTATTTAAACAAGGTAGAAAATATTCAGTGACAGATTTGAGACCAAGAAAGGAGATGTGGCAGTAGGAAAAGAGGAGAGAGTTTCTACTCTAGCAGTTTCTCAGTCTTGTCCTGCGGCTTTCTGTGACCTGGGGTATAAATCCACCATGTGCAAGCTTAAATGCTTCTGCGCTTTAAGGCACTCCACCATTATTCAATCAACCACTGCTATGTACACTAAGAATACAATTGGTAGGAAATTCTAACCTCTAGGTAACATTTATTATTCAATTAATTGTGTTGCCTTTTCTTTTTTTAAGATTTACTTATTTATTTGAGAGACCGCGGGTGCACCCTCATGAGCAGGGAACTGCTCAAAGAGAGCAGCAAGCAGACTCCTCACTGAGTAGGGAGCCAAAGCAGGGCTCAATCCGGGGCTCCATCCCAGGGCTCAATCCCAGAAGCCCAGGATCATGACCTGAGTTGAAGGCAGTCACTTATCTGACTGAGCTATCCAGGTACCCCTCTTCGGCTGCTTTTCACCTGTAAGAAAATGTACAGAGTATAAATCAGCAAACCAAACCCAACAATTTTTTTTCTAAGTTTTCCAATACTCATGAAAGGCACTTGCATAGCCTCTGTATACATAAGACAATTTTATAGAATGCAAAGCATTTACAACTTTCACCCTTAAGAACCCAGTACACATTTTTTTTTTTTTT
>PITA01029355.1:0-17995 GCA_004023965.1 Spilogale gracilis | reverse complement strand
TCTCTGGCAGCAGTAGAGCAGCAGAGCACAAAATCTGAACTTTAAGAAGTCTGCTCCACTGACAGACATTGCCCCAGAAGCTGGGGGTGGGGTGGAACCCTGGCAGGGACAGTGTGTTCTCAGGACCCACAGGGTCCTGGAAGTATCTGGGGTGCCTGAGCATGGCAGAGCTCCCAGGTATCCAAACAAGGAACCCAGCTGCAAAAATGAAGCCAAGTTGTGGGCTCTCAGCTCTGGCTTACCTTAAACCATGATTCAAGGTACAGTTGGACAACTGCTCTTCAAGCAGGAACCCCACAAGTGGCAGATCTGGGGAGACACCCTCCTTCCTCCACCTGGAGGAGAGGCATGGGAGCATGATGTAGGAAATCTGCTGGGTTTGGAGATTCCAAACAGGGCTGAGTGCCAGAGAGAGAAACGCTTGGTCACAGGCCAGGTGAGCAAAGAGTATAGCTAGAAATGAGAGAGACAGGCATGACTGACTGCTTTTTTCTGGGGTGTACTGAGGAGTGGGGTCCCAAGCTGTCAGCTCCTCTCTGCTGGAGACAGGGAGGCCACCATCTTCATTCCCGGCCTCCAAAGCTGAACCAAAAACATGCAGGGAACAAAAGCTCCCAAGAGCGAACCTAAGCACATTGTTTAGCCTGGCCCTGGCAAGGGCAGTGTAATTCTGCCTTGGGCAAAGGCATTTGATAATCAATAAAGTAGGCCCTTCCTCAAGAAGATCTGTGAGAATATCCAGGCAAGACCAAGTTCACTGATCAATGAAAACTGTGGAACTTCAGGGGAATGCACCATGTGCATTCCAATCCAATGGCATTTTTCCCATGATTGTTTAGTCTTTGTAAGCTAATTTTTGTTTAATTTTATTTTTTCTTTTTGTATTTTTTAAATTTTTCCTCCTTCCTTTTCTGACTTTTTAAAAACTATTTGATCTTCTCAATACCTTTTTTAATTTTTTTTTAAATTTCATTGTTTCAGTCATATTCTATCCCTTCATTGTATTTAAGCTTATTTTTTTTATACATATAAGTTTTTCTTTCTTTAAACCTTTAGGATACACCCTCTTCTAATAAATAAAAATATACCCTAAATCTAGCATATGGTTTTTGTTCTAGACTCCAGCCTCATCACATTCTTTCCACTTCTTTTTTCTTCTTTTTCAACCAACTTCTTATCAATTCCTTTTTTAGAATCTTTTTTAATTTTCATCTTTACAATCATATTCCATCCCTTCATTGTGTATACCCTTATTTCTGTACATATATAAGTTTTCTTTCTTTAAATATTTGAGAGGCAGTTTCTTCTAACAGACCAAAATACACCAAAATGAAGTGTGTGACTCTGTTCTATTCACCAGTCTAATTATATATATAATTATATATATATATATATATATGTAAATATATATATATATATATATAGAGAGAGAGAGAGAGAGAAAGGGAGAGACAGAGACAGAGAGAGAGATAAAAGTTTCTTTTTTTTTCCTTTCTTCCCCCGGTTTTGGCTCTCTTCTGATTTGGTTAGTGTGTATTTTTCTGGGGTCATCGCTGCCTTTTAGTATTTTGTTCTCTCATTCATTTATCTGGAGAAAATGACAAGGCAAAAAAACTCATCTCAAAAAAAAAGAACAAGAGACAGTGCTGATGGCTAGGGACCTCATCAATAGGGACATTAGTAATATGGCAGAACTAGAATTCAGAATAATGATTATCAAGGTCCTAGGATGGCTCAAAAAATGCATGGAACATTTTAGAGAATCCCTTTCTGGAGAAATAAAACCCCTTTTTGGAAAAATAAAAGAACTAAAATCTAACAAAATTGAAATCAAAAAGCTATTAATGAGGTGCAATCAAAAATGGAGGTTTTTACTGTTAGGATAAATGAGGCAGAAGAAAGAATTAGCAATATGGAAGACCAAATGATGGAAAATAAAGAAGCTGAGAAAAAGAGAGACAAACAACTACTGGACCATGAAGGAAGAATTTGAGAGATAAGTGATACCATAAATGAAACAATATTAAAATAATTGGGACCCCAGAAGAAGAAAGAGAGAGGGGGCAGAAGGTATATTGGAGCAAACTGTAGCAGAGAATTTCCCTAATTTAGCAAAGGGAACAAGCATCAAAATCCAGGAGGCACAGAGAACCCCCCTCAAAATCAATAAAAATAGGTCCACATCCCATCACCCAATAGTAAAGCTTACAAGTCTCAGTGACAAAGAGAAAATCCTGAAATCAGCTCAGGAGAAGAGATCTGTAACACACAATGGAAGAAATATTAGATTGGCACCCGACCTATCCAAAGAGACCTGCAGACTGGGCTGATTTACTCAGAACAATAAACAATAAAAATATGCAGCCAAGAATACTATATCCAGCTAGGCTGTCACTAAAAACAGAAGGAGAAATAAAAATCTTTCAGAACAAACAAAAACTAAAAGAATTTGCAAACACCAAACTACCCTTATAGGAAATATTGAGAGGGATCCTCTAGCAAAGAGAGAGCCTCAAAGTGACAGACCAGAAAGGAACAGAGACAATTTACAGTAACAATTACCTTACAGGCAATACAATGGCACTAAATTCATATCTTTCAATAGTTACCCTGAATGTAAATGGGCTAAATGCCCCAATCAAAAGGCACAGGGTACCAGAATAGATAAAAACAAAAAAGAGCCATCAATATGCTGTCTCTAAGAAACTCATTTTAGACTCAAAGACACCTCCAGATTTAAAGTGAGATGGTGTAAAACAATCTGCCATGCTAATGGACATCAAAAGAAAGCTGGGTTGGCAATCCTTATATCAGACAAATTAGATTTTAAGTCAAAGACTATAATAAGAGATGAGGAAAGATACTATATCTTATTTAAAGAGTCTGTCCATCAAGAAGATCTAAGAATTTTAAATATCTATGACCCTAACATTGGAGCAGACAATTTTATACACCAATTAACTAATCAAAGAAACACATCAACAATAATATAATAATGGTAGGGGACTTTAACACCACCCTCAATGAAATGGACAGATCATCTAAGAAAAAGATCAACAAGGAAATAAATGCTTTAAATGACACACTGGACCAGATGGACATCACAGATATACTCAGAACATTCCATCCCAAAGCAACGGAATACATGCTCTTCTCTAATGCACATGGAATATTCTCCAGAATAGATCACATCCTGGGTCACAAATCAGGTCTCAACTGCTAACAATAGACTGGGATCATTCCATGCATATTTTCAGACTACAAAGCTTTGAAACTAGAACTTAACTAGAAGAGTAAAGTTGGAAGGAACTCGAATACATGGAGACTAAAGAGTAGCCTACTAAACAATAAATGGGTCAACCAGGAAATTAAAGGAGAATTTTTAAAAATTCATGGAAATCAATGAAAATAAAAACACAACTGTTCAAAATCATTGAGATACAACAAGGGTGGTCCTAAAAGGAAACTATACAGCAATACAAGACTTTCTCAAGAAACAAGAAAGGTCTCAAGAACACAACCTAAAACTACACTTAAAGGGGCTGGAGAAAGAATAGCAAAGAAAGTCTAACCCAGCAGGAGAAGAGAAATAATAAAGATCAGAGCAGAAATCAATGGAATAGAAACCAAAGGAGCAGTAGAACAAATCAACAAAACTAGGAACTTGTTCTTTGAAAGAATTAACAAGATTGATAAACCCCTCCCACACTTACCAAAAAGAAAAGAGAAATAGTCCAAATTGATAAAATTATGAATGAAAGAGAAGAGATCACAACCAACACCAAACAAACACAAACAACTCTAAGTACATATTATGAGCAACTATACACCAGCAAATTTGACAATCTGGAAGAAATGGATGCATTCCTAGAGGCATATAAACTACCAAAACTGAACCAGGAAGAAATAGACAACCTGAACAGACCCATAACCAGTAAGGAGATTGAAGTAGTCATCAGAAATCTCCCAAGAAACAAGATCTCGGGCCAGAAGGCTTCCCAGGAAAATTATACCAAACATTTAAAGAAGAATTAATACCTGTCTTCCTGAAACTGTTCCAAAAATAGAAATGGAAGGAAAACTTCCAAACTCATTTTATGAGGCCAGAATTGATCCCAAAACTAGACAAAGACCCCATCAAAAAGGAGGGTTATGGACCAATATCCCTGATGAACTAGGATGCAAAAATTCTCACCAAAACACTAGCTAATAGGATTCAACAGTATATTAAAAGGATTATTCACCATGACCAAGTCGGATTTATTCATGGGCTGCAAGGTTGGTTCAACATCCACAAATCAATCAATGTGATACAGTACATTAATAAAAGAAAAAACAAAAACCATATGATGCTCTCAATAGATGCTGAAAAAACATTTGACAAAGTACAGCATCCTTTCTTGATCAAAACTCTTCACAGTATAGAGATAGAAGGTACCTACATCAATATCATAAAAGCCATCTATGGAAAACACTCAGCAAATATAATTGTCAATGGGGAAAAAACTGAGAGCTTTTCCCCTAAGGTCAGGAACACGACAGGGTTGTCCACTATCACCACTACTATTCAACACAGTACTAGAAGTCCTAGCTTCAGCCATCAGACAACAAAAAGAAATAAAGGGCATCTGAATCAGCAAAGAAGAAGTCAAACTCTCACTCTTTGCAGATGATATGAAACTTCACTCCAAAACTTTAAAAACTCATACAGTAATTCACTAAAGTGTCAGGATATAAAATCAATGCACAGAAATCAGTTGCATCTCTATACACCAACAGCAAGAAAGAAGAAAGAGAAATAAAGGAATTGATCCTATTTAAAATTGCACCCAAAACCATAAGATACTTAAGAATAAACCTAACCAAAGAGACAAAGAACCTGTACTCAGAAAACCATATAGTAATCATGAAAGAAACTGAGGAAAACACAAAGAAATGGAAAAACATCCCATGCTCATGGATTGGAAGAACAAATATTATGAAGATGTCTATGCTACCTAAACCAGTCTACACATTTAATGTAATCCTGATCAAATCACCATCATTTTTTTTCAAAGAGATGGAACAAATAATCCTAAAATTTATGTGGAATCAGAAAAGACCCCAAATAACCAAAGGAATGTTGAAAAAAGAAAACCAAAGTTGGTAGCATCACAATTCCAGACTTCAAGCTCTATTACATAGCTATAATTATCAAGACAGCATAGCATTGGCACCAAAACAGACACATAGATCAATGTAACAGAATAAAGAGCCCAGAAATGGACCTCAACTCTATGGTCAATTTATCTTTGACAAAGTAGGAAAGAATGTCCAATGGGAAAAGACAGTCTTTTCAATAAATGGTGTTGGGAAAATTGGACAGCCACATGCAGAAGAATGAAACTGGACCATTTCCTTACACCACACACAAAAATAGGCTCAAAATGGATGAAAGACATCAATGTAAGACAGGAATCCATCAAAATCCTTGAGAAGAACACAGGCAGCAACTTGTTTGACAGGAATCCATCAAAATCCTTGAGAAGAACACAGGCAGCAACTTGTTTGACCTCAGCCACAGCAACTTCTTCCTGGAAACATCACCAAAGGCAAGGGAAACAAGGGAAAAAATGAACTATTGGGACTTTATCGAGATCAAAAGCTTTTGCACAGCAAAAGAAACAGCCAACAAAACCAAAAGACAACCAACAGAATGGGAGGAGATACTTGCAAATGACATATTAGATAAAGGGTTAGTATCTAAAATCTATAAGGAACTTATCAAGCTGAACACCCAAAGAACAAATAATCCAATCAAGAAATGGGCAGAAGACATGAACAGACATTTCTCCAAAGAAGACATCCAAATGGCCAACAGACACATGAAAAATTGCTCAGCATCCTTCAGCATCAGGGAAATACAAATCAAAACCACAGGGTGATATCACCTCACACCAGTCAGAATGGCTAAAATTAACAAGTCAGGAAATTACAGATGTTTGCGAGAATGCGGGGAAAGGGGAAACCTCCTAAAGTGTTGGGAATGCAAGCTGATGCAGCCACTCTGGAAAATAGTATGGGGATTCCCAAAGAATTTGAAAATAGAGCTACCCTGTGACCCAGCAATTGTGCTGCTGCTTGGTATTTACCCTAAGGATACAAATGTAGTGACCCAAAGGGGCACGTGAACCCAAATGTTTATAGCAGCAATGTCCACAATATCAAAACTATGGAAAAAACCTAGATGTCAGGCGCCTGGGTGGCTCAGTGGGTTAAGGCCTCTGCCTTCAGCTCAGGTCATGATCCCAAAGTCCTGGGATCGAGGCCCATATCGGGCTCTCTGCTCAGCGGGGAGCCTGCTTCCTCCTCTCTCTCTGCCTGCCTCTCTGCCTACTTGTGATCTCTCTCTGTCAAATAAATACATAAAATATTAAACAAAAAAAAACCTAGATGTCCCTCAACAGATGAGTGGATAAAGAAGATTTGGTATACACACATACACACACACACACACACACACACACACACACACACACACACACGAATACTATGCAGCCATCAAAAAGAATGAAATCCTCCATTTGCAATAACGTGGATGGAACTGGAGGGTATTATGCTAAGCGAAATAAGTCAGTCAGAGAAAGACAATTATGTCTCTGTGACATGAGGAATTTCAGAGGCAGGGTGGTGATTTGTGGGGGAAAGGAATAAATGAAACAAGATGGGACCGGGGAGGGAGATAAACCATAAAAGACCCTTAATCTAAGGAAACAAACTGAGGCTTGCTGGAAGGTAGGGTGGAGGGATAGGGTGGCTGGTTTATGGGAAAAATAGAAATTAATTTTTAAAAATATATATATAAGATGCTCTTAAGATCCATGACAGAATTCCAATAAATCTGATTACCATGTACTCTGTGAAGAAGATTACATTTTGATAATGAGATTTCATCCTTTTAAACTGATAAAAGAGTAAGAGCAAAGGGACCTGTTTATACCTCATCCCTAGAAGGTTTTAGATATTTTTAATTATGTGGCACCATTAGAAAAATTCTTCCCTCCACTGTTCATGTACCAAATCTGAGATTCTTATCATATCAATTAAAAAGACCTCAGTGAAGCCGGGAAGGTTATAATTTTGGATTGACACAAAGCAATTAGAGACAGAAAGGGCCTTGGTCACACCTTTGCATGAGCATTCTTTCCTTGGATTAGAGTAACAGAGTTGAAAAAGGCTATACATAAGCTATCCATAGGCATGGTGATCACCACCTTCAATGCTTGTGTTCAAGTAACTGAGTATCAACAAATTAAATTGGAAGACTTGTAGAAACTATCCTACAAAAGAAGGGCACTTACTGTCTTAATAGCCCCAAAAGGAGACATTTCTGCCCTATTAGAAGAACGTTGCTTTCATGTTAACTAAACTGGCAAAATACCACAAGAACTAAAATCTATAAAGGATAATAGCCTCTTAGCTAGTAGGACACATTCCGGGACTTGGAGATTATACTAATCTCTTTAGTTTGTTACCATCGGGAATAGTATCATGGTTAAGAATGATAACACAAACTGGTTTATTAATTATTATTCTTAATAACATGCAAATTATGTTAACCAAATGCTTTCTAAAAATTGTAACCTCTGCTGTAACTCACTCAACTATGTGGCTTATGTTTGCTCAGATGACCATATTAGATGCTTTTTATCGGGATGGATTTTATGGACCAGATAACTTGGGGTGAAATTAAACCACTTTAGCTTCAAGGGACTAATATTACTGTATTGATTTTTTTCTCCAGGAAAGTATGAGCACAGGGGAAAAAATGAGAAAAGAGTTGTCAACAATTACTACATTTTTGTACTTTGGACTTGATCTTGTTAAGAGTTTACTTCCTTAAATTTGCTGTATCACACTAAATAGCTAATAGAGCCCTTAAATAACTAGTAATCCAACATTCTTAATAATTTCCTAGATCAATAGGTAGTATCCATGAGGCCTTTAAAATATTGCTAATTGCTCTTCTTATGCTCATCACCTTGTTAAGAAAGATCCACCTAAATCCTCTTATAAAGGCCTGATTATGGTTACTCCATAGGCTGATTATTCTGAGCCACGATGTGGCTTAATAAAGCCCTCAGATGAGGAGACTAAGAACCACTTCCGGATTGCTTCTTTGTTGCTCAAAGGCTCCTTGAAATAATCATTAAAGATTAAAAACTGCCTGCCTGATCCCAACATGGGACATGAATTTCCGGGTAGATCTATTGACGATCAGCAAAGCTTTCAGAAAAAGATCTGAATAGAAAGGGGAACACATGAAAGGTGAAATTGAAGCCATGCCCGATTGGACGAAAGAGGATAAAACTGTCATAAGCAAGATCCCCACTGACCTCCCCTTATCACAGAAAACCTTATCTTTTTGAGGAAAACAACAGGAAGAGCTCCAGATAGCCTAGACCAGTTTGAGCTTCACCACTGAATCACACCTGCAAAGATGAACCTTGGAATATTCCACATCTACCTCTATCTTATTATAATGTCTAAATATATGCCCAAGGAGGAGCACAAGCTTAATAACATACACTTGGTATAGTCTCTATCTGTAACTCACCAAGGAGTGAACTTACTTGGTTTTAAAATGAATTAGAGTAACTCATCACAAGGGGTTTTAAGATGGAGTCAGGAGACAAGTAATGAAGTAGATGAACCATGACCAGTGAATTGGGAAAAACTGTAAATATTCCAAGGACTCAGTTTGCCATCTGCTGCAGTGAGAGGTTTGATGAATGATGAGCTTAGTAACCAATTTAGCCAACATTTCTGCCATCAATACTAATCAAAATCCTTTGTAAACAACACATAGGATGACAAGAATTCCTTTTTGTCTTTTAACACCTTTGACTTTTGTTCCCTCTGGGGACAGATCAGATTACAACCTGATCTGTACTCCTCAAATTACAGTTCTGAGACCTCATATAAATGCTTTTATCTCAGCTCTGCCTCTTTTCTCAGTTGGCAATACACTTGAAAGTTGCTAAGAATAAATTTTGAAAGTTCTCACAAGGCACACAAAAATTCTAATTATGTGAGGTGACAGACTGTCATAATCAGTTCACAATATATACATGTATCAAATCATCATGTTGTACAGATTCAACTTACACACTGTTATATGCAATCATATCTTAATAAACCTGGAAATAAATAATGGTACCAATCCATTATGTATGTACCTGAGGCTGTTCTTCAGGGTACTGTCTCCAGACCAAGCGCCATGGTCTCCTGAGACGAATTCTTAGCTTGCTGCTACCCGGAGGATCAGGCCCCAAGGATATGCCATGGAATGGGGCAATGAGATTGTTGCTATCTGGAACCTTGTCAGACCTCATAGTGAGGGTTCCTCATGCGAACCCTCCCACATAGCTGACCCGTGGCCTTGAGCCTCCTGGAAAGAAATACAGACTCGTGGTCCCGCACATGTGTACTGCACTCCACGTGTTCCTCTCAGGGAATCCCGTTCCTACATAAATTTTGGGCCAGTTTCTGGTTCTCCCACATGTGGCAGGGCCCCTGGGTTGAGGGGCTTTCACACGGCGAATCTGACTGGAATTTTGGATGTGGCTTCAACAAGGATTAGGATTTGCTTGATAGATGGCATGAGCCAGACTGTTAGCATTTTAGAGAAAAGAAAGGGGCTTCTAGCACCTGAACACTCAGGTGTTTCTCATCCCAAGAGCTGGATTATGATGTAGATTGTTGTTTGTTGCTAGAAGCACTGTTCTTTTTAATACTGTCAAGTTAGGGGTGCCTGGGTGATTCAGTCCAGTTAGGCATCCAAGTCTCGGTTTCTCTCAGGTCATGATCTCCTGATGGTGGGTGGGATCAAGCCCCATCTCCAGCTCTTTGCTGGCTGTAGCGAAATTCTCTCTTGTCTCCTGCTAGCACTCTCTCTGTCAAATACATAAATAAAATCTTTTTTAAACATACTGTTAAGTTAAAAGCTTCCTTTATGGTTCCAGTTTCCTAATCAAATACGGAAAATAACTCTGAAAAGATACATATAAATGATAATAGTAGTTGTTTCACAGAGCCACCATGTGTATTTTTTAATTTAATTTTATTTTATTTTATATATTTAACTTTATAAAGTTATATATTCATTTTATATATTCATTTTATAAATTTAATTTCATTTTATATATTTCTCATTTTTATGACTTTTTTCATTCTTTGTGAGCATAGATAAAAGTAATGATTTTATAATAAAAACTTTTCATTTTGATAAATGTAAACTCATAAACGGAACTGGGTATATCAATGTTGTTTTCCATCCATGAAACTACTTTAATTTAATGTTTTCATGCAAGTGTCATATGGACATACCAAAACAGGTCGGGTTGGCTTGATACAGCGCCTGACCCCAGGTTCAAAAACCAGCTTGAGTCAATGTGATGGAATATGTGTAGTGCTCATTCACTGAAAGAACAGCCATCCTCCTTCTTGCAAACACATGGCTTGAAGTGACCAATCAGAATCATCCCACTTCACCTTTCCTAGAAGTGCTTTGATTCTGGGCCCATTCAGAACCCCAGCAGGAACCTAGACAGTGAGAGATGAGATTGAGCCACCAGCTTTAATGAACTTTCACATACACTTACACAAGTGGAAGAGAGTCTGGGTAGGAGAACAAAGGAGAAAATGGAAATGTTATTTTTATTTTATTTTTAGGTAACGTCTACACCCAAAGGGGAGCTCAGAATTACAAACCCGAGATCAGCAGCTGTGTACTCTACCAACTGCGCCAGCCACATGCCCCAGAACAGTTATTACTTGTACTGACTGCTTTTGTTGTTGGAAGCTCTCACAATATTTTACAAGAGAAGGAGGGCAAGAAATATTTGTTCACTAAGTTATTGTGGTTTGATGGTGCCAGGAGAAATTCAGGCCAATAACACTTCAAGGGCCTTTATTGGAGAAGTCATTATCAGTTTGAAGCTCAAAAGTATAGAGGTCCTTTATGAAAAAAAACACAAACAAACAAACAAACAAACAAAAAAACCTTTAATATAGACTGTGGGGGTGAGGCCACTAATGTGGTTTTCCTGACATTGGATTGTTGTCATTTTTTCTTTAATAAAAAGATTGATTATCAGCCTTCAGGAGGCATTTTCTAGGGGTTTTGTTTTTTTGTTTCATATAATGAAAGTATATATTTGAAAAATGAACTTAGCCATTCTTACTAATGAGGTCTCTGGGCCAAAGGGCAGGCTCAACACAAACTCTCTTCTCATTTTGTCACACTAATGTACTTTTCCTAAAAATCACTATTTCCTAATACTGTCCATTGTGCATTGTTTGAAAACAAAGCAAAACCTATTTGCAGTTTGGAACTTATCCAATCCCCAGTCTCTAAGGGCCAAACTTTTAATAAAGTCTCTAGTGAGGACATCCAGGTTTACTAAAACTTTCCCTGGGTATTATTACCTCATGCAACTATCTTCAACTAACCAGTTAAAGTTAAAATGAACCAATTTATATAAAAACATTAGTGATTTAGCAGCATGCTCTAAAGAATGAAAAGACACAAAATGAACCAATTTACATAAAGACATTAATGATTTTAGCAGCATGCTCTAAAAAATGAAAAGACACAGCATAAACCAGACAGCAATAATTACAACAAAATTAGCATACTAGTATAATACGGTTTCAGAGAGTCTATAAAAGAATCTACTAGTAATGAAAACTTTTCCTGGTTGTCCTTCATATAGTGTTTCTATCTGGAAAGAACTGTTCACTGGAGTGGCCAAGCTCTCTTACATATTCATGAGATAAAATTTTAACATTTTTCTATAGTTCCAGCTCAGTGTTATGTTTCATTTGTGACCACCTATTTGCTGTAGGCAACTCCCTGCTTTATAATGCCACAGGACCCAATCAATTAATATCTGATGGATAGTATCAGCTCATAATGTACAGTCATTTGGATAGTATCAGCTCATAATGTACAGTCAATTGTACAGAAAGTTAATTTTACCAGTTAATTAACATATGAAAAAGAATTTGATTAATATTAATCTTATTGATCTGCAGGTTGTGACCCCCTGTGCAGAGTCTGAAACATGAACTGAGAATCATGGGACGTAGTACTAAGTGACATAAGAGACCTTTTAAGAATCCATGGAATTTGATGGCAACTTGATTACAAATGGGATATAGGGAATGAAGACAATAACATGATGACAACATATAGCATAGTGTTATAGATGATCCTGAAGTTTTGAACCTAGAGATGTTGAATGTCTCCCTTTTGCTCTTGAGAATCTTGACCCTAGACTATGAGGTCCTGTGATATCTGACCCCTGACTCCCATTCTAGCCTCATATACAAATGTTAACCCCTAATTTACTGTGCTATACATGCACTGGTTTCTCAGTTCACAGAATACACCAGGCTATTTCACAACTCAGAGCCTACAAATGTTATCTATGCCATAAATGTCACTTGTCTCACTTCTTCCCCTATTATCTGGTTAAATCACATGTTACCAAGCCTTCAACTTACATATATTTTCTCTGGAAAATCTTCCCAAATTCTACCCCAGAACAGGATAAGACCTCTATTAGATATAATTTTTATCATAGCACTTAGTACAGTTGTAATATATATTATACTGCATTTTACGACCGGGATAACCTTCTCTATTATGTCTCATATCACTAAAAATCTGATCTTTGCCATAGTGAAGTTGTAATTTTCAATTAATTTAGGTCATTATTTTGGTTAATGTCTCTTTCCCATAACTTCTTCCCAATTCTGTAAGGAGAGGGGAGACAGATACCACATCTACTTTGGTTTATTGCTTGACCATAGTGCCTAGCATTGCGGCTGCCATAAAGTACACACACAGTATATTAGAATACAATTATACAAAATAAATGTGTCAATATAAAAAAAGGAAGGAAGGAAGGAAGGAAGGAAGGAAGGAAGGAAGGAAGGAAGGAAGGAAGGAAAACTTCCTCTGTATCTCCAGTTATGGATTTCTCTACTGAGCACACCTTAATCCATTACTTTCTCTCAATTCCTACATCTGTCTAAGGAAGTCTGACTTTGACAACAAATTCAGAGATCCTGGCTGGTATGTACTGAATGACTTAAGAACTGCTGAGCAGTTGGTTTATTATGCATAGCTAATTCATTCAATATTTATTTCAGGCAGGAAATGCCAAAACTAGATCAGCCATTAAGTAATCTCCTATAACATAATTATGAGTACCAAGTTCTCTAATCATAGCCACACTGCAGCCAGACTTGGAGTTACTTTCTATTCTTCTAATACTTCATGAGATCCCATGCCTCTTATATTTTGCTTAGTTTTCCCTTTCCAACTTTTCCTGCTGAGAAAATGTATACACATCTTTCAAGACTAGGATCAAATGGCCTCTTCTGGGTAATCTATAATAAAATAGCCCCTATCATTTTTTGTTGTCTATGTGTGTTTCTTATAGAGATGCTGGGCCTAACTGGAGGATATTTTAATATGATTGCCCAGATAAGGATATGTTTATATTGCTGTGATTAAGGTTGAAGCTCCCCCTGAAGGGTGGGACATGCAGGGACAATCATGGGGGGAAGAATTAAGTCCTAGGATTAAGAAACTAGGAGTGGTGCTCCTGCTTGCTCTTTTGTCTCTCACAATTTTAGAAACAGATCTCTTAGAGATGAGCCATGTCTGAACTTCGGGTGACTGAGAAAAGATAGCATCTGCCTCTTAGATTTAGAGATAGGTAAGGAAGCCTTGCTATAGTAAACCATAAATACAAAATGAGCAACTTACTTATCTAAACTAGATTATCAAGATCAGCAGGCTTCAGACTATCAAAACACCCTGGTATGTCACTATCAGTTATGAGATGCATCACAATTAATGAGTTTCTAATAATAAAGTACCATTGTTTACTATGAGTTATATTTTTTAAATATAACTAGAGTAAATTCTAGATTACCTTAGTAATACCTTTCTGACTCCTTTGCTTTGCAATATACTATCTTGAATGTGAGAAAATAAAGAGGAATCATAGCCAGCCAGCTGGCAAAGGCTCATTATTGAAAAAAGCCCAGAGGAGTGTCAATATCATCTCTCAACTAGCTTTCTCAATTGGGAGAGACTGTTGAGAACTGCTCTTATAGTTGTATATTAATGCATTTTGTTTCCTGTTAGTTATCTCCAAGTCTAGTTAAGACATGTATAACTGATCCCTCATAATTTCTGTGCTGCAGATAATCATTTGGGCCAGAGTGAATAAGAAAAGAATTTCTTCTTGTGGCCACTCAGAGTTTGGGAACAGGGGTGACTAATTCCCCAGGAAGAAAATGAGAACCTGAAGAAAGATTGGGAAGCTGTGGAGATTTATTCCTCCCACGTAGAGATTTGATCTCTAAAGTATTATTTTATTTGGGAAAAGATATCTTTCTTACAGAAAACTTTTTTAACATGCTAAAGCAAATTAAGTCACCCCCATCTGTTCTGAATGTATGATTATACTATAGCTTCTATTACCTTGCATACTAATTATTGAAAGGGCAGAATAAAGACTGACTCCAACTTGTGTAAATCCCCAGCTTGACCCCTCCCCAGAAAAACCGCATGCAAATATTGCCCAACCCTGGCCTGGCCTGCCTTACACAGCCACCGACATCTCCCCACCTATTACCACCCTCCCCCTATATAGGTATTGTGCTTCTGAAGGTCATGTCTTTTTCTCTGCATCTCGCTGCTGCGACAGTGTGTGGGAGACTGAGCTCAAGCTAGCTTGAATAAAGGCTTTTTGTTTTGCATGGAACTTGGCTCCCTGGTGGTCTTTGGGGATCTTTAAATCTGGGCATAACATTTAGGGGCTCATCCGGGATCCCCAAGGCCCTGAGGGACCCTGATCTGAAGAGCCTGACTGGCCATGGTAGGTGTCTGTGTGACTGTTCTCTGTCTCCCTTGTGTGAGCTCATTATTGGTACTCTGCAGTGCTACAGGCAGTCCAGGTGGATGCACTAGTGGACCAGGAGCCAGAGGATTCAGAAGATGTTCTGATCCTCTTTGGAGGGATGTGGAATCTCCTCAAGAATCTGAGATAAGGTGGTTCCACTCCCACCAATCGGCATGAGGACATCTCTGGTTGCCAGGGGGTTTGGGGTCCCCCTGGGCTGGGCGGTCGCCAGGGGTTTGAATCCCCTAGCCTGAGCAATCATGTTTGAAGACCCATCCTATTTGACGGAAGGGGAGCCTGATCTCCTCCCATTAGTCAGGGACGCCCAGGTGGGTGTCCAACCTGTTTGAATGTGAAGAGTGCCTGAGTGTGTGAGTGTGTGCATTGGACTCCACCACTTTGGTGATGGCCGGAGAGGCAGCAGCACTCTGAGTTGTCAGGTGTGGCTCCCCGGCTTCAGGGCCCCCGACAGGCAGGAAGCTGTGCCGGGGGGCCTTAGGCCTGCAGAAGAGAAAAACAGCCCCTGGCAGAGGTGGAGGGGACCACACACGTGGGTGTTGGAGCCCATGCCAGAGGCACTGGGTCCACAACCCTGAAAGCGCCAATGCAGGGGCAGCCAAGGAGGCTCCCCGGGACCCAGCATCTGGGCAGGCATGAGCAGGAGGCTCAGGCCAGCGGCTAGACGCAGAGCACAGGTGGGGGCGAGTGAGAGATGTCCACAGCTGTGCTCAGGTAACTTGGAGGATTGCTAAAACTATTTATTTTAGAAACTTGTGTTTCAAAACTGACTTCTGGTGTAACAGTTTACAATTGGTTATTCCTTAGTATTCACTGGAAATTAAGGTTACTGGAGAATACAAAATTCTGCTAATTGTGACAAAGAGCTCTGCACCCAGTAAGAGAAAAAAGGCTTGAGCAAGCACTTTCACCTTTGCAAAGTAAGTCATCTTTCTCCTTGACACCCAGACAGACTAACTTTTGGTCATTGTATTAATAATGTAGCTAAAACTTTGTACAGAACTCATCTAAGCCTTCCAGTTGCTTTCTTATATGTAAGTCCTGCTTAAACACACACACACACACACACACACACACACACACACACACCCTATCACTAGTCTAGCCTTTATCGGTTAGGCACCAAATGTAAGAAACTGTAGAAAATCTTACTAATTAACATGTCCTTGGTTTGGTTTAAGGAGGTAACTCTGAATCTTAGATAGGTGCACCTGCAAAAACATGTTTCACTGATCAAAGCACTGTGTTTCTCTAACAAAGACATGGTGTAATCAAAAATCATTCCTTGTAAAGAAAATTTTTCTTCATGAGAATATTTAACTTGTTGCCTACAAATAAAGACACTGAAAGCCTATGAGGCAGAGATGCCTGGCAGATTATCAGAAAGAAATCTTTGGGGCTCTCTCATTCACTGACACCGTCTTTCCTTCAGGGACCCCTCATTACACCGGAGCTGGCTTCTGGCAAGTGGTGCCCGAACAGGGACCTGAAGTAATTCCCCCACCCAGAACCCTTCATGTTTTCAGGACGGTTAGGACCCCACCGTAGAGGCAGAAAGGGTGAAAAATGGTGGGAAGGTGTAATTTAAAATGTAGTTTAGAATATAAAAAGGAGATATAATGGGCCACCTGAAATCAAACAAATGTAGCCTGTTTATAGAAATAAATTAGCCAAAACTCTTAAAGCTACTGCACCTCCTGAAAAGGATGTTAAAGTTATTGTGCCTCCTAAGAAGGATGTTAAAACTATTGCACCTCCTGAGAAAGATATTACAGATATTACACCTTCTCAGGAAGATATTAGGCACTCTATTACACCTCTTAAAGTTGATTTGTACTCCGATTAGTAGGAAAGGTAAAGAACAGGAATGCATTTTTGTTGAAGGTAAAAAATGTAATTTTGTCCTAAATGAGATGGCTGTTTGAGGGGAAAAAAAATGGTGTGCGACAAAATCTGAATGCAAAGGAAAGTTGTAAAAAGGTTTGTGGAGGGAAAACATTGGAACAGAATTTTAAATGTGGTTGGCTTGGACCAAGATTAAAATGAATGGGTTTTAATGTATAAGATTGAAACTCTGCTTTCTCTATGTTCAAAAGGCAAAGTTTTCTCCCATTTTTGGTCTGCTCTTGACAAAAAAAATGTAAATAGTTGCTCTCTGCCTACTGGCAGAAACCAATTTCTGTGATTTGCATTTGTCACCTCTTTGAAATCCCTAATCCTATTTAGGCTTGTGCTTTAAAACTCTAAGGTTTTACCATACTTCCTGAGATTTAAATCATAAATGAAGTCTTCTTAATTTATTAGGCCTTTTATTTGGTTTGCTAAGTCCCTCAGGAAGTACTTTTAACAAATGATAAGCCTTGGGTTACATTTGGAAAGGTGCTAAAACTATTCTGGAGGTAATGTGCCTTTCCTAAAGTTTTAATGTACTAGTACAAGATCATCACTCAATGTTCTGACTATTGAAATGCTGTGTGTCACAGAATAACTAAACTTCTTTATCAATCGTGTCCGGTAAACTCTTAAATTGGATCATTGGCAATGTCTGTTTCTGAGTATTTACAATTGTGATTATCTTGCAAAACAAGTTTCATCTGCAAGGAGATTCATGTAAAGGTAGGGAGAGTCTCCATTTCTACCACCAGGCTCTGTTGGGGGGACTCCGGGTGGCTCCAAGGAGGCCCATAAATTTATCCAAGATTAGTGCAGTGACTCAAAGTAAGAATGAGTTCCCAGGGGCTTTTCTGAAAAGGCTTATTGGAGCCTATAAAATGCACAGCCCTATCAACCTTGAGACACTCAAAAAACGGAGGGCAATTAACCTAGCCTTTACTAGCCAGTCAGCCTCAGACATAAGGAAAACTTGGCTGAATTAGTGAGCATAGCAGAAAAGGTGTTCAACAAAAGGGAAGAGGCAGATAAGAGATGGTCAAAGGAAGAAAAAGCTTAAATGCAAAGATAGCACATGGAGTGACTTCAAGTCAGATCAGTGTGCTTACTGCAAGAAAAAA
>PITA01029354.1:0-18011 GCA_004023965.1 Spilogale gracilis | reverse complement strand
AAAAATTTTTTTTCAGCCAGAATATGATGTGAATGGGAGATCTCTCTCTGTACCTGAGAGAGACAGGGAAAGACAGAGAGAGAGAGAGAGACAGAGAGAAAGCGAGTGAGGGAGACAATGGGAGCTGCCAGTTCTGCAGGCCCCATCAGGGGTCTGGCAAGGACAGTAATCTAGGGGTTGTTTGGAGAAACCTGGAGGCGGCTGGGGACAATGGATCCCCCCCTCAAGATGGGCAGGATCCCTTCGGCAACGCAGGCGGCTCCAGCTCTGAAGTCTCGGCCCTTAGTGTGGGCTTGGGCTCGCTGTATCCCCAAGGAGACAAACGAAAGGAGAGTCACACTGTGCGTTACAGTCCCTGGGTGGCTGTCATGAGTGGCCCTCCTTAGCTGGGGATGCCTGGGGCCAAGGTCGTGCAGGAGAAGGGGCAGCTGCATCCGCTGACGGGTTGGCAGGGGTGTGATGGGCCCCTGTGGGCCTTGGTGCAGAGGCAGGGGTGGCATCCCCACGGGATGCCCAGCACACGAAAGCAAAGCATCTGAGTTGTCTCTGCAGCCTATCAAAACCCAGCAACTGTGACGTTGCAAATACGTGAGAGGTTTCCAAGTTCTGGGGGGCATGTTAGGCAAGAAGAGCAGTCTCTTGTGACATTCGCATACATGTGTGTGGTTTCTTCATGGCCAGGGAATCTGGTTTCCCCAACATCTGGCTGGCTAAGGATTAGGGAGATAGACTTTAAATGTTACTATGCAGTTCATGGATTAAGTGGCGACCGGCAGGCCATCACTGGTGAAGGTTTAGGGTGTTACGAGCACAAGGACTCCCTCCCTCCACTTCTGTCTATGTTGGAGCTTCTTCCTCTGAACCCTTGTTCCCTCTGTCCCTGAGAATGACCTAATCTTCCTCACTGGTTGTCAGTCCTACATGGATTCCCATGTGATTGGACGAATAGAAGATGGTCTTGTAATAATGCTTAATAATACCAGGTCCCTTCCAGGAAAGTTTCAAAATGAGAGAATTGGATGAGAAAAGCCATTGCCACATATTTATGGCCTTGAATGTACTTGTCAAAATGCCATGTCCTCTTACGTACTTCCTCCTCCCCACCCCACCCCCTCATTTATCATTGCAGTTTTATTCCACTTATTGAGAGAGTCATTTTGAGGAACCAACTGCCTCATTCAAACACGTGCTGGCCAGGCCTGGTTAACTCCGGCAGGATGGGGTCGTCCTCTGGAGGCCTGGAGGGTGATGCTTATGCTCTGGGACTACTGAAGCTCAGGTTGTTCCTTAGTCATGTGGAGCAAGAAAGATCTGCTTTCCCAAAGACCTTGCTCATAGAAGTGGAGGAAGAAATGGTGGACTGGGGAAGGAAAAGAGAAGAGGAATAGGACAGGAGGACAGGGCCACAGGGGTTGCAAACAGGAATTAGGAGTGGGTGTGAAATCATGGAGTTATGGGCTTATATAAGTTAGTGTGCAATTCAGAGATGGCAGAGGCAGACCCTTGGACTTGTGTCCCCCAGGAAGTGCTAGGGCCATGCGAGTTTCATGTGCCTTTGTACAGAATGGGTCGTGAACTAAGTTCCCCTGCCCGAAAGGTATGCAGAGGCGGATGGTGGGTGTGTGTTTAAGCAAAAGGAGGAACTGAATTTTCTGCTGCTGATGGGAAGGTCATGTTTCTATTGGTGGTTTCATTACCTAAATGGCATTTCAATGGTGATTTCTGTTGTCCTAAAAAGTTCTCCCTTTCAAGCCTTGTCTTGCTGAAGGACTACTTCCTTCATCTCGAAATGTTTCCTTTGGTCTCGGTGATTCATTCTCCCGGATCTCCTCGCAGGCCTCTGATGAGTTTCTCTAGTTTTGCCGTTGCTTTGACTCCTTTTCCGTCAGCCTCGTCACTGAGAACTGAGCTCCACTGATTTCATCGGGAGCTACTGTTGCATAACACGCCACCTCCAAATTTAGTGGCTTTATTCATTTATTTATTTATTCCAAATTTAGCGAAATTCAGCAAATTTAAACAGTGACCATTTATTTAGCTCACAAGTCTTGGGTCTGCTGAGCAGTTCTGCTGATCTGGGTTGGGCTCAGTGGATCGGGGTTGGGCGCCTCATTCCTCATCTACCAGTGCTCAGCTGCCACATGGGCGGGGAGCCTGGCTGGGGTGGGGTGGCCTCGGTTGGCTCCACATGGCCTGTGCCCTTCAGCTGGCTAGCCTGGGCTTGTTTGCATCATGGCAGAGTATTCCAAGGAGAGAGTGTGAGTGTGCAGGGCTTCCTGGGGCCTGGGCTTGACCTCCCACAGTGTCACTTCTGCTGCATTTTATTGCACAAAACAAAGGGAAACTGGTTTCAAAGGTAGGGAAATAGACCCTGTTGGTGGTGGTGGGGAGTAGATGAGAAATCACATTGCAAAGGGAGTGAAGGTATGGAAAGGAGTGGAGTGGAGACATACCCTGTCACGCTAGCATCCTGCCCTTGGTTGCTCAGCTGTTCTCCCCAGGTAAACTCAGTCTGTGTCATGGTGTTCTCCTTCTCCCACGCGCCACGATGTCTGATGTCGTCTTCTATACAATGGAATTTTATTCTGTCAAATTGAAGACTCTGCTTTTGCCATCACCTTAAGGAGACTGAAAATCCCCACAGTGCGTGGCTGGGTTAGCAGTAGTGACAAAGACTGATTCTTTCCCTCTATAGGTCTGCTGAGCTATAGTTGAGCACATGGCTGTGTAGGGAGAGACTATTTCCCAGCCTCCTCTGCAGCCTCGTCAGGCCATGTGACCTATTTCCGGTTGGTGGGATGTGAGTTGAAGGAAAATGTGCCGAGGGAAGTGCCTGAGGGACCCTGTCTTTCCCCCCTTTCCTAGTGGTTGGATGAAGGTGGGAGCTGTTGCAGTTAACTTGAACCCATACTCAGAAACCACAGACAGGATGGCACAGTCGTACTATAAGCACTGGATCCACTTCTGAACTGTAGAATGAGAGAAAAATCAATGCCAATCTTATTTAATCATTATATATGTGAGTGTTTTTGTTAGAGCCTGTGCCCTAACTGAACCAATGGGGGCAGGGGAGGGGAGTGTGAAATGATGGGGAGTAACAGTGACAATGCAGGGCTAAGGTCTGGTGAGTTCAAGGTGGGAGGAAGCACCAATTTCCCCAGCTTTTCTTTTCTCTTCTAGTTATTTAGCATCTCTCTCTCTCTTTTGCCACTCTACAGTACATCATTAGTTTTTGATGCAGCGTTCAATGATTCATCAGTTACACATAACACCCAGTACTCATCACAACATATGCCCTCCTTAATACTCATCACCCTGCTACCTCTTCCTCCCACCCCACGCCCCTCTGAAACCCTCAGTTTGTTTCCAGGAGTCCATAGTCTCTCGGCATTTCTTTTCCTATTTTCCTTTTCCTTCCCCATTTGTTTTCTTTTTGGTTCCACAACATTTCCATAAGGGTATGGTGGGGAAATCTTTTGTAACCTTGGCCTGTGGAGAGTTGAGTAACAACTATGTTGGTAGTTGATATTATGGTATATATATATGACATTATATTGGACATAAGAAAACTCTTTATTTTGAAAGAACCCAAGAAGAGTGAAAAGATAATATTGGGAGTGTGTATGCCCCTCTCTTGGCTTCCCTTATGTTCCATAACCATGGTGCATTTGTCAGAACTAAGATATTGACACTGATTGGTACAGTGCTGTTAGCTAAACTACAGACTTTATTCAATTTCTTTGGTTTCTCTATTAATGTTCTTTATCTCTCCAGTATCCAGTCCAGGCTACCATGTTGCATTTTGTTGTCATGTCTCCTTTTCCTCTTCTAATCTGTGAGAGCTTCTTCATCTTTCCTTGTCTTTAATTATTTTGACACTTTTGGCCAAGTAGTTTTTAGGTTGTCCCTAAATTTGCATTTGTCTGATGCCAAAATCATGTGAGATTGACCACAACAAACAGTTAGGTGGTAATCCTGTTTACCACTACCAATTTCACTTTTGGTTATAAAACAGCAAAGAAAAGAGACCATTCAGTGCAAGGATTTTCTTGGGTTGTTTAACTTCTCCCTGTTACTTAGAATTATAAAAACCATGGAATGTTATTTCTGGAAGAGACTTTGGAGATACATGACTATATTTTTTGATTCCTGATTTAGAATGCTGGAGCGGGCACGTGATCTCCCTGAGCGGTAGTGGTGTGTTTCCTACAAGATAATCTGAGGCGTTTTCTATCAGAGCACTCATTCCTTCTTATGATTTCCTACCCGATATCTTTGATTCTGACAGAGCCCTTTACCTGGGGTGCCTCTCCTTCATTTTTTTTTCTTCTGTTGAACTTCTCCTTCAAGAGTCTGCTTAAGGCTCTCTTTGCCTGAGTAATTTTCAGTTTCTGATTTTCCTTCCATCCCTCCCTACTAAAATGAATCACTCTTTCGAGTTGACATAACACCTTCATATAGCTGTTTAGGCTTTGTGTTAAAGATACACTTCTGTATAAATGTCCCTCACTAAAGCATCAGTGCCAGGAGGACAAAAGGGCTGCTTATCCTCATTCCATGACCAGGTGCACAGACGGCTTTCACGAATGCGTGTTGTTTGAATCTGACTACCCTTCTTTACTTTAAAGGCAGAGAAACTGATGATAAGTGACTTGCATCATCCCTTCTGTAACAATTCCTTTTACCTAAAGGTTGATCAATCTTTGTTCAGTTCTCCTGGGAGTTGATGGTCTTTGTTATACTATTTCTTAATGTTCTTTTTAGCCCAAAGAGCCCTTTGTGGAAGGCTACAAGAGCAAGTAAGCAGACTGGGGATCAAACAGTGCCATCTTCGCAGATGCACAGACAATCCTGCTCCTGGTAAACCCAGGCAACAAAACTGTAGGAGGCTCCCATATAGATAGTCTGGGAAACTCCTGTGTGTGGAGAAGCTCTTACATCAGCAGAACATTCCATTCTGTGAAACAAAGCTTCGCCATAGGATACATAGATTGTTACTATGTTTTGATCAGTGTTCCCACTTTGCCTCATTCACTCTGTCCACAAAACCAAAATTTATAGATCTTGTCCTTTGCAAAAACTCCTAAACCAGGTTTATTTCCATGGACTTGACCTTGGCGTTTAGACTTCTCCCCACCGGCAAAACCAGAGTCCTTTTTTTCCTGCAGACGGCCATTTTGGCTGTCTCCTTAACAGCCTAAGGAAAGAACCAGAAGTCTACATATGGAGACTTCATCCCCGGTTGCCTAATGGATTCAAAAGACATCCTGAATATTCATCATTTCTTCTTTTATGAGCACCTTGGCAATTCCCTCCAAAGGTGAAGGCTGCAGTAAATTCAGCAGTGCCATTTAGTGAATACCAATTTATTCTCAATTTGGGTCTAGTTTTTTTTCCTGTTCCTTAGCGCAGCATTGGAGTTCCTAAGATCACAGTGAATGCAAGGCATTGTCTGGGCTCTGAGGAGGCAGCATTTTTTTTTTTTGTGCAAATCCAAAGCCTAAAGACACTGTCTGCTCCCCAGCCTGCCCGCTGAAGCGCGTCCTGACTTCACATTCTTTGCAACTCCCTCCCTGGAGAAGTTGGACATTTTAAAATCATGCTGGAGCGCTTGGCTTGGTGACAGGGCTTTTAATTAATAGCTGTAAATTAGCAAATATTGTTTTTCAGTTCTGCACACATGGCTTTTCCCTTTGGCGTACTAGGGATCCAAACAACACTCCTTAAAGATGTAGCTCCCAGGATACTCATAAGGACAGCTGTTTGATGCAGACAGACCCAGAGAGAGACAGAGGCCCTTCATTAGTTTCATTCATTTGAACCGTTTAGGCTGGTTCACCTCTGCGTAGTGGCTAGAGAAATGTGCTGGGGGAGGTGGGCTGTGGTCATGTCCAAGCGGGGTCCCTCTGTCTCCCCATAGGGTCTAGGCTGGGCACTGTGCCTTTTCTCTTACCCCACTTCTCTATCATCAAACACCTGCACGCCCCTCCTTGGTTTTCCATAGTTCTTCCCTCCTTCCTGGAAAAACTGGGACCCGAATCTCACCCCCTTTGCTTTTGTACCTTACTCTAGAATGGAAACGCATACACTTATTATTTATCTATTCATACAGGTATGCACTTTAAATTTGACTTCCAAATCCATCTCTTAGCTTATTTGGAGGAGATTATTTCTTGGACAAAATGAAGCAATCGTCCACCCAAAGGCTGGGGCCAACCAGTGCTGGCTGCTGGCCCAGTGCTTCCCCAGGGATGCACCTTTCCTCCACGCAGGCTGTTAAACTTCCAGCTGAAGCCAGGAGGCTGTGCCATTTCTCTTTCCTCCTTTAGGCACCCCAACTGTCTTAGGGAGTTTTTAAATACCTCTTCAGCCTATCACAGAGGTTGCAAACCATGGCTCACAGACCACACCTGGCCCATGGACATGTTTTTCTTGGCCTACGCACTGTTTTGAAATGTTTTTAATTAGTTGCCAACATTTACAAATTGGGAGATTTCTTATTAAATACCCAGACTTTGGGAGTCTCATGAAAAATCTAAAGATCTGCATACCCTGGACCTGCACTTCTATCCCACTGTTGGCTGGAGTTGAGCCGATGGGGGGCCTGTAGGAAGTGGGCCATGCACTGACTGGTTTTCTACAATCTCCACCACTGTTAATATTTCATACTTGGTCTTTTCACTCACTCACTGGCCTGTCCAGCCTCTGTGGCGTTTGAGTTTGTGTGGTCTGTTCTAATGGAAGACAGAAAGTCTGCCTAGCAATATTATATTTCTTGATTTGTTGTCCCTTTCCCCCAATTATTCTTCTCATAGGAAGGGACAGATTTGTGACTTTCACCAGTTTTGGAAGTTTTTTGGCTGTTCAGTAGGGTAGGGAGGAAAGATGGGTCTCACAATGTTCATTATTATTGTTTTTTTCATGTACAGAGATGGCAAATGGGCTCAGTCTTCCATCTCAGGATTCTGGTGTTCTCTAGTAGGAATTTAAGCAGGTTGCATGAAGTAGGGACAGACCCTAAATGTACTCTAGGGGGAATGCAACTGACAAGTAACCAACCTAATAGAATAGGAAGTGATGTAGGCCCCATCTGGAGCTGGATGTGAATCACTTCTATCTGATCAATGCAGAATGTCAGTCACAGGGAGAGAGATAAATGTGATCAATTACCCTAGAAGAGAAAATTAAAGATGTTAAACTGCTTTCTAAACTCAGAGTGCTTTACAAAAGGAAAGGATCATTAATCTTGTTCTTTGTACTGATTAAGAAAAGATGTGCTTGGTAAAGAGAGTTGTCCACAAATAGTGGTGAAGAAAGTTGGGCCTTCTTTTGTATTCTGCAGGTGTCAAGGTGATTCAGTGATAGAGTATGACTTCGAGAATGACAGATAAGAGATTAAGTCATCCTAGAGCCTACAAGTAACTTTTTTCAACATGTTGGCTTCTTCTTGGATTGTAATTCAAATGAAGAAAAAGCACTGAGGGCCTTCTAATGTACATCAGGAGGGAGGTGCTGAGGGGGGCTGGCTTTGGAAGCCTCCTTCCTTGGATTCCAGTATCCTGAGAAGGGAAAAATTTTATATTGCCTATGGCCCAAGCTCTAAGTGGTGTCATAGTGAATTGTAAGAGCTGGAAGGGAGAAATACCCTGTATCTCTCTTGGTGGAAGATAACAGCTGAGCATTCCTTTCCAAGCTTCTCTTTGTCTTTTTTTTTGGTTTGTTTCATGTCCTGCTCATTCAAAATCCATATGCTGCAAATGTCATGTTTTAAACATAGGCCAACTTCCTGCTTTTTGTACTTGGGAATATTCTGATTTTGATGATCAGACCCACATTCTCTCCAGGGCACTGAGATTTTTGCCTGTGTAACTCCTGAAGTTTTGGAAGTGGTTCATGGTTTCTGCTTCTACTTCTCATTCAAAAGTCATGGTTGAGTCCCTCTTGGCTTTTGATTTTAAGTGCCCTACTTGTAATCTGCTCAGGCTGAGCGAGAACTGAGAAGTCGGAAGTATTTTATGTTCCAGGCTGCAGGCCTTACGAGGTGATGACAGTGTCCTATAGGGATATCTGCTCTGCTTTTCCTATTGAAATCGGTGGGAGAACTGAAGCAGAGTGCTTAACAAGGGCGGGGAGCAAATGAAACAGCATTTGAGATAAAGCTGAGAAGGTGGTGATGGTGTATATCAGCACAGTTCATGGAGGTGGGGGGCCAAAGAGCAGGTTGGGGAGACAGGAAGGAAGAGGAGGTCTGTGCACATGTCTTTGCTGAGGAAAAAGCCAAGGGGCCAGGAAATTAGGGAAATAATCATTACTTTGAATAACCTTTGTTGTAAACACCTAAAGATGCCCGTTTTTGAATAGGAGCAAGTGACTGATGACCATTGACATGTGAATCAGTTGTGAAGGGACTGGGGCTCTGTCGCTGGCGGGGACCCAGTCATTGAGCACAGGGTGAATTCCTCACTCAGGCTAGTTCCAGGGTTCCTGCAGACAAGTCAGGGTCCTCTTTGGTCTCTCTAGTTGTAAAACAAACCAAAATCTGTATTTTTCTTCTTCTGAAAGATAACAACAGGAAAAGTCTTGGGATACCATTTTAACCAGTCCTATTTAAACCCCTTTCCCCCCACCTTTCTTTTCTTTTCTTTTTTTCCTGAAAAACAACATCAAATTTTCCTATAGAAATACCTTTCTCAGTGAATCTCATGAACACTTTGGGTCCTTCATTTGTCTCCTTTTATAATTATCTTGTTTCTGTATCCAGAGTTATGTTAGTAACCCGTCGGTCTGTTCTGAATCCTCCATTCTGTCGTTAGAATAAAAGCCCATCCATGGGGCGCCTGGGTGGCTCAGTTGGTTAAGCGACTGCCTTTGGCTCAGGTCATGATCCTGGAGACCCAGGATCAAGCCCCTCTCTTACCCCCTCTGCTTGCGTTCCCTCTCTCGCTGTGTTTCTCTCTGTCAAATAAATAAATAAAATCTTAAAAAAAAAAAAGAATAAAAGCCCATCCTGCTCATAATTCATATATTTTCTTTTATCTAAAGTTCCAGATGAACCCATGTATAATGGATGTAGTAATAAACCTGGAAAGAATCAATAACTGCATTATATTCCGGCTGAAATTTGGCATGTCTTCATGATCATTCAGCATCAATTGGCTTTGGAAATAAATAATTATTTTGAGATTCCTTGAAACAGTCTTTAAATTCCTTGGAGGAAGACATTATACCTAGTGCATCTTTTAAATGTCCATTGGAACATTCACTCACAAATGAATAAATCTACTTTATTTCCAGATTTGGGATAGGCTCTGGGCATACATCAGGGAATCTCTTGATCTCCTGGAGCTTAAAATTATAATTTAGGGAATACAAATTAATATGTTTATTTGGGGTACATGTCAGGACTCAGCCCAGAATGGGCACATAAGAGGCATTCTCAACATGTATAATGGATTGGGTGGCCCATCAAAACTTGCACAGGTCTGCAAGAGCTGCATTTCTGTTCATTGGTTTTTATTCAGTTACCTGATCAACTACCCATGCTATACTTTCCAATGGGAGTTTTAGATTAAGATCAGTCTACACTCACTTTAAAGTCCTGGAGTTAATATAGAAACTGCAAGTTTGGGCTTCAAGCCTTTTCTACGTTTCTCCTCTCAGAGCTTCATAGAAACTTAAATTTGGAAATATCATCTAGTCCCATGTGTTTTGCAAAGGGAGTAATTTATGTTAAGACATGTTTCATAGAAGAGGAAACATGTTGGGATCAAGTAGGGTTTGGGAAACCCTTGGTGAAACTGTCTTACCAAATATTTCAGTGTGAGATGTCTCAGTCTTAATGTACTAATATGCATTATGCATTTTCGATTGTGTTAGAACGTGCATCATTTTTCAAATATATTTGGCTTCACCATGTTTATTAAAAAAGATTTGTATAGGGTTTTCTGTGGGTCTTGGGCTTTGTGAGATCCATATTGGAAATCTATGCAGTGGGTTCATGCTCAGGCCAAGCATTTAGTGACTCATGGAAAGGCCCCGAGACAGCCGATGGCTGCTGGGAACAGAACCCGAGTGTTCTGCAGCCAAGTCAATATTCTTTCTACGATGGTGGAAATTCCTAAAAATTCTTTTATTCTCTTTTTATTCCTTTACTTTTTTCATTCCCTTTCCCCACCTCTGTGTCTTCAGCCTACCGTACCCTGTATTCTTTCATGGCTTTTTAGACCCTCTTGGAAGAGTAAGAGTTGGTCCTCTCAGTTCCTACGGTCCTGTTTGGAGCTTTCCCCCCAAACCTCCCCAAGTTCAGTATCTCAGCTAGCTTGAGGTAACACCTCTGCTCCGATACCTTGACCTGTCCTTGGAGAGGCCTTGAGCTTTATTGTGAGTATTGTTATCTCTTCAACCCATCTCCCTGTCTTCCCACTCAGTCCCATCAGGAAAGCTATACTAATGTGAAGTCACTCTTATGTAATTCATTTGTATTTCTGGGCTATATTGATGTTTATTCCAAGCTCTATTTTCCTTAGCTGATATTATCTGGCTGCAAGTAGGGGAACCTCTCCTTAGCTTACCCCTACCTTCTGCCCCGGTTTCGTTAGGATCTACATCTGTATTTGGAAGTTTCTGCTGTCACAGTATGTTGACTTATGTGGTGCCTAGTTGTAATAAATGCCTGTCTGTGACCATAAATAAACAGAAGCAAGGAAAGTCGGTGATGAAAAAAATTTTGGTGCCAAACGAAGCTTTGGATCCCTTATTTTACCCAGGGCCTAACTACTTAATTAAAAATATTTTGTGGTGCTTGATTGAGACACTGAACAGCTGACTAGACAGTCTTTTTTAGTGATTTTACTTTACTTTGGTTATTT
The DNA here is from genome assembly GCA_004023965.1 of Spilogale gracilis. Classification (NCBI taxonomy): domain Eukaryota; kingdom Metazoa; phylum Chordata; class Mammalia; order Carnivora; family Mephitidae; genus Spilogale; species Spilogale gracilis. The sequence continues at coordinate 7,143 of PITA01029354.1, read as the reverse complement.
ACTTAGTCAGTGGATTTTTTCTGTGACATTTTATAAGAGAAAATGTACATTGAATGAATTTTTATTCATTTGTATTTGTTTGCTGGGCTTTTCTTTCCATAGTAGTTACTGAGATTCTATTTTCTTTAATTCCTCATTTTCATGTGTTTAGGATAAAAAACTATTGTATAAATAAAACTCTGATTTATTTTAATTAAAACATTTGCTTAACAAATGTTTACTAGTTGTATCTCCAAGGCCAGAAGAAATTTCTCCTTTAGTGTTTCTTCTAGAGATGGTATTGATGAAGAAAATGATCCTGTCTCTATCAGAAGGTGTTGTCCTTCCACATTTACTAAGCAAGACTAAAACTAGGCCTTAAATCCCCACAAGTGGATAAAGAAATTAAAAAAAAAATCCTATATAGCCTGGCTTTTTATGTAATCCTTTACTTCCTTTGGAGTAAGGTCCTGTTCATTGGCTAGTTCCAACAAGAGACATACTTAATTGCTAAATCTTTGTTTTTGCTTTTTTTTAGTGTTATATTTATGATTACAAAAGCTTGCTTAAAGCATTGTGGCTAAAAAAAAAATGTACTCAAATGTACTGGAGCTCTTAAGGAACTTTAATAGGCTATCAAAAAACAGTGAAGATTTATTTAATGTCTCCCTTCCAGGAGGATATATTGTTGGCTCAGCTGCAACTTCTTAACTTCATCATATTTTATATACTTTGGCCATCATAGATTGCCACAGGCCTGTTGCATGGTGTGATTTAAAATGTGTTCTGATTAAGTATACAGAAGTGATCCTGTTCCCCAATGGAGGAAGGAGAGGAACATCATAAATATACATTGTTTAAGTGTAAATTCTACTTCGCACTCATAGGTTATATTGTACTTGCATGTTTTATGCTCTGTTGGTACTTAAAAAAATAATTTCATTTGGAGATTTTTTCCAAAGATCAAATCAAGAACCAGGCAGCAAGGACCTACTTAGAATTCCCTCCTTATGATTTGGAATAGGGGCAGAAAAAGGCAAATAGCAGAAGTAAGTCTATAGAACAAAATTCTCCCATCTAATCATATAAAATGGGCACAAATCTTGGTCTACCAGCTCAAATGAGAAAGGATGGATATTTATTTATTTATTTATTTATTTATCTATTTATTTCAAAGCTCCCAAATTGCCTGACTGGCAGAAATTCCATCTTGGTCACTTGTTGAACTCTCTTCACTTTTTTTCAGGGATGTCTCAGAATCTGGAAGGCTATGTGAGGTCAAGAGAATGGGTAATAGGCCTCTCACCTCTGGACTCCCATACTCACACGGGTATTCTTCTGATCAAGCCACCGAGTCCTTGGTATCTGGTTGCTCTTTGTGTCCATGCTGCGTGTAGGGCACAGACATTACTGCTGAGCCTGGGGTCTTGACGGCCTGGGCCTCCTCCCCTTGAAGTCCTGCTCATTTCTGTCCTGGAGAGATCATATGACAGAGAATAAAACGGTCCACATCTCCCAGGTCCAGCAGACTTCTTCCCTTCCCAAGACCTCGAAGGATGGCTCTAGGACTCAAAAGGCTTACCATCCCCTGATCTTCTTTGGGGCATCTAGTGCTACCTCAGCCTCAGGATGCTCCTGTTCTTACTTCTGCAGTTAATTCTGCTAAACTCATGGAGGCAAGGGAGCCCAAAGGGTGTGTTCACTGGGCCAAAATACAGGGAGAACAATAAACATTTATATTCAGTAAATTAGCCTTTTATATGGGTTTTGGCCTGGGTTGGTGAAGATGTGAGGACCACAAGAAAATGACAGTGGCCAGATGTTGGAAATTGAAGCAAGTACTATTGTACTCCCTGTTGCCTAGGGGACCGAGTGTGCCCATAGAGCTGCTCATGTCATGTAGGCCAGAGAATAAACAGACTAAATAAAAACAGTGCAGAATGAATAAAAAACTGGCCCTAAAATCTGTCTAGTAAAGAAAAACGTACAAGGTGGTGAAATGAAGAACAGCCCTTCCTCCTGCTTTTTTAAAGTCATTGCTTAATAAGTGTTATTTCCTAATTGGTCCCATCACTAATCACTAGAGAATACAAAGCTCCTTTGGGCTTAATTCACATACACAGCCTTAATCCTTTTAGTGTTGATGGCTTTTTGTATTCTGGAATTACACGTAAGGGTCTGTGGATCATCAATAAAGCTGTGTCTGGGTAGGAAGAAAGAAAGACACACTCTGTGGTTAGGTGGTAGCTATACCATTTTTTTGTCTTCATGTTGCAGTGTTTGTTAGTGGTAATGGAAAATGTTTATTTTTTAAAAGATATTTATTTATTTAATTTTTATATGTTTTATATTGCAATATACAAATAATATATTTATATAAATAATATAAATACATATGTCATTATAGGCATAGTATATGTATATTATTTATTTATTTATTATTTATTTGGGGGGAAAACAGAGGGAGAGAGAGTCCTAAGCAGACTCCACGCTGAGTACAGAGCCTGACGTGGGGCTCGAACTCACCACCCTGAGATCATGACATGAGCCCAGATCAAGAGTCGGATATTCAATTGACTGAGCTACTCAGGTGTCTTGTGTTTTTTTTTCTTAATTCTGTAAGTTAAATGACATTTAAAAACTTTAAAACAAACTAGAAGCCTTGGCATTTCTCATTTTATTCATTCAAAAGTGTTTGGTGGCCCTAGTCTGTTTCAAGAACTGACCTGAGTGTCAAGGGTGTGAGGGTCAGGAAAATAATCCATGTCTTCACAGTGTCTCCCACGTGGTGGGAGAGAGCACGGAGAAGTATATAATCAGAGACAGGGTGGAAGGTACTACATTAGGAGAAGTTACTGGATGCTAGGGGAATTGAAAAAGAGTGGTCATCTCGGGCAGAGGGCAGAGGCGAGAGTAGATTTGTGCGAAGGAAGGAGAAGAGAGCCCTGAGCAGAGTCTGGAGTGATAGGTAGGCATTATAGGCAAAGAGAGGCAAAAATTTGTGTTGTGTCGGGGAAGGCAGTCGTGGAATGTTCCAGAGAGATGAAGCCACATAGGCAAACACAGCATTATAGAATGTCAGTAGGAGAGAGAGGGGCCCAATGACAGTGGAAGAGAGGGGCCAAGTACCAGCTGATGAAGGATGACTTTCTCTGATAATCTGAACCATCTCCATTAGTGGATCACCCATGAAAACCTAGCTCCAGTGCAAACAAGATGATGGAACCATCTGTTCATGAGCTACTACCCAGAGCTCATCTGGTTTGATTAAAAATCTGTTAGTCATGCCAGAAACAGGAGATTAGGCACTGTTGTCTTGTAAGCACTAAAGAGAATAAAGAATCCTTTGAAGATCATATTTGGAGAACTAGCTTCTGGTGACAACCCAACAGCTTCCACCAGTCCTTCTTCGAGGAAAAGGAGAAGGCATTACAGACACAGCTTCTGACAGACCAGTGTTAGACCCATAAATCCAACTTCTTGTTGAGCCCAAAGCAAAAATAGACACATGGGTCTCTATCAAACTTAAAAAATTTGGCACCTCATTGAAAACAATCAACAGGGTGAAAAGGCAGCTATGGGATGGGAGAAAAGATTTGCAAATCACATGATTTGAATATCTGAAGAAGGATTCATATCCAGAATACATAAAAACCTCCTATGACACAATAGCAGGTGACAACAAACCCACCCCAATAGCTCAATTAAAAAAAGGGCAAGAGATTTGAATAGACAGTTCTCTAAAGAAGGTCCACAGATGACCAACAGGCATAAGAAAAGATATTCCACGTCACTGCAAATCAAATTAACTTGAGATATTCCCTCATACCCGGTAAGATGAACACTATGAAAAGAACAGAAAATAATAAGTTGCACAATTACAGAGAATTTGGAGCCCCTGGGCACTGTTGGTAGGTGTGTGAAGTGAGGCACCCACTATGGAAAACTGTGTAGAAAACTCCTTAAAAAATTAAAAATAGAACTGTCACATAATCTCACTTCTGAATATTTGCCCAAAAGAATCCAAAGTGTGTCTTGAGGAGATATTTGCATGCTCGTGTTCACTGCAGCATTATTTACAATAGCCAAGAATGAAAGGAGCCCAAATGTTCACTGATGGATGGATGGTTAAAGACAACATGGCAGATGCCCACAGTGGAATATAACTGACAGAAGGCAAGTGCAAGAGGACACATACTATATGATTCCATTCATTTGAAGAATTGCAGAAACAGAAGGTTGGGGAGGAGGGCAAGGAAATTAATGTTCAATGGGTAGAGAGTTTTTGTTTTGCAAGATGAATAAGTTCTAGAGATCAGGTGCAGAACAATGTGAATTTACTTAACACTACCGAACTGCATACTTACAAATGGTTAAGATAGTAAAATTAGTGTCATGTATTTTTTTTTGTGTGTGCGAGAATAAAAAAGATCTAGCAGAAGTCTTGTTGGATCAAAAGGTTCTGATGGTTAGGGAGACTTCTCAAGACCAGGAAAAAGAGAGTGTGCTGGAAAGGGGTTGGCAGTCAATACTGAGGCAGGCTTACAGGCACAGATGTGGGGACGGCATGCAGAACAGGCAGAGAGCTGGAAGAACGAGCTCTGGGCACTTTTAAACTTTGCTATTACCTCTGCTACCCTGTTCTCTATTCTCCCCCTTTTCTTTGAGTTGTTGCCGTGTTACTTCCATCTCTTAGAGCTGATGAGTTATGGGCAGTGGTTGTTCCCTAAGTGCAGTGCATTTTTCCTTAATTAGATTGGTTCTTAGTATTACAGTGCAGACTGCTGGTAGGACGTTTGGCATCAGCACAGGTATAAATCCCTCGGCAAACTCCCTACACACCATTCCTGGGATGTAACACATACTTTGCCACCACATAGAGAGCGGCGTCTGGCTGTACCTGCCACCTCCTCCCTTCTCCACACACATACCCTGGGGACTCAGACCTTTGTGCTGTCCTTTTTGCCAGTCTCAGTGACAGTTTTACGTTCTAGAATAAAGTGAAAAATAATCTTGCCTCCGTTTTACCATAGGAATCCAGGTTGTTGAGAAGGAATATCGTGTCTTTTCTATGCATTCAAAAATGTATCCAGGGGTTTCCTAAGTCAACTAATGATGTCGTTAACACTTCTGGCTGGTATTGTGGTCAGGAAAACGAACAGAAAAAACCCCACATGTAGCTTGGGGAAATGACGGCCATGGTAGAGGGAGTTTTTCTTGTAGATATTTGGGAATGTCTTGTTGCAGAGCCTGGGAGAAGTGTGCCTTGATTGAAATTGTCTCTCTTCAACCTCCTTTTGGAAGACCTGACTCTGGATATCCAGGAGGGTTGTGCTGTGGGATGGCTTTCCAGAATTCTTCATGTTCTTCATACATACCCTAAATCTTCACCTTCCTTCCCTATGAAAACAGGCTTATGGTGGAAAGAAATCCTAGAAAGAATTCTATAACAAAATATAGCTTTAAGGTTTTGATCCAACATTTAACAGGAGGCTCTCCAGGGGCAATGTAAGGGAAATAATTAAAAGGTAGCCCTCATAGGTTCCCACCAGAGATTCCGCCTCACCCAGGTTTTCTGTCTTCCTGCCTCTCACCATGGGTGAGTGATCTGTGCTCCCTCTTTAGAGCCAGCATTACACATTTTTGCCACCATGCGAAATCAAGGCGCTTCTCCCACAATTCTCTCTCTTTACTATATCATTTTGTCTCCTTCTGGGTCATTGTCATCAGCTTATTAACATGTTGTTATTACTCCTATTTAAAAAATCCATCTTTAAACTCTTAATCCACTCCCTCTCCCAAAGAGCATCCTACCCTTCACTATCTTCAACAGAGTCTCCTAGAAATTCCTCTATCTCCTTGCTGTCTCCTATTCTTTTCTCTCATGCTCAATATCCCCCTCCCTTTTTTTTTAAAGAGAATTTACTTATTTTTTTTTGACACACACACACAGAGAGGGAGCTAGAGGGAGAGAGAGAGAGAGAGAGAGAGAGAGAGAGAGAGAGAGAGAGAGCGCACAAGCAAGTAGGGGGAGCAGTAGAGGGAGAGGGAGATGTGGGACTTGAGCCCAGGACCCCAGGATCATGATCTGAGCTGAAGAAAGATGCTTAACCAACTGAGCCACCCAGGTGCTATTATGTTATGTTCAGCATGAGTATAGATACCATCTGCCCCATACATTGCTACTATGATACCATTGACTCAATTCCCCATGCTCACTTAAATCCATTCCATGACCTTACCTTTCATTCTACTAAGCGTGCTTTTGTCGAGGTCACTAATGAATTTCATTTTGCTAACTCCAGTGACCTGTTTGAAATCAGAAGATCTCTCTGGCTAGAACTCTCTCTTCATTTTGTTTCAAGCTCATTGACTAACTCTTTTCAACTTCTTTTGAATATTTCTACTGTCCTCTTTATCTCTGAACATCAGCATGTCCCAGGCTCAGTTCTTGGATCCCTTCTCTTCTCTATCTACAACCATTACTTGGTGAGCTCATCCAACCCATGGCTTTAAATGATACCTATACCTGTAACTACTATTATATATCCATCTCAGTCTTCCTCCTGGATTCAGACTCCATATGTAAGCTGCCTACTCTACATCTCTACTTTGATGTCAATAGGATATTTTAAATGTACATGTCCAAAATGGAATTTCTGATTTTCCTCTCACACCCTCAAAATATTTCCCATCTGGGGTTCCTGGGTGGCTCAATGGGTTAAAGCTTCTGTCTTCGGCTCAGGTCATGATCTCAGGGTCCTGGGATCGAGGCCCACATCGCACTCTCTGCTCAGCAGGGAGCCTGCTTCCTCCTCTCTCTCTGCCTACTTGTCATTTTTCTCTCTGTCAAATAAATAAATTAAAAAAATATTAAAAAAATATTTCCCATCTCAGTTGATGGCATCTTCATTTTTTTTTTTTTTACAGCGTAGGCCATTGTTTTGATCTCTCTTTTTTTTTTATTTTAAAGATTTTATTTATTTATTTGACAGAGTGAAACACAGCTAGAGAGGGAACACAAGCAGAGGGACTGAGAGAGGGAGAAGCAGGCTTCCCGCCGAGCAGGGAGCCCGATGTGGGACTCGATCCCGGGTCTCTAGGATCATGACCTGAGCCGAAAGCAGTTGCTTAACCAACTGAGCCACCCAGGCGCCCTTCATT